>JAUZNJ010046089.1:0-32117 GCA_034780135.1 Jordanella pulchra | reverse complement strand
CACTGTTGCTACATGCTTGCTTAGTGTGAGGGATTGCTGTCGAGTCAATGATTCGATGCAGTCAGCTGGTTTTCCTTGAATAGAAAACTTTTAACTAATCTGACTGTTTGATTTGAATGAATTGTCTTTGCGAAGTGCCTTCAGATGACATGTGATTTGGCGCTATATAAATAAATTGTTTTACTATGGAGGAACTACAAAATATTTATCACAATCTATTACAGCATTACTAAAAAATTACCTATTGTTAGACTGCAATAAAGAATGGTGCCAGACGATGCAATGTAAGGTACGACTCATGAAAAAAGTATTTTAAGAGACTTAGTTCCCCTCTTAAAAAAATAGATATGCTCTTTATAACTGTATAGGCAATGGTTTTAACTTTAATTGACTCTGATAATAGAAGCTTTTTCTTTGTGTAGCTTCTTTTATAATAGAGCTGGGTAAAGTACCCATAAATTGCACTCAAGTAGGAATAGCACAAGTATTTAAAAAAAATATATTACTCAAGTATTTTTTTTAATAGTCATCAAAGTGACTCAACAGTAAAAGATTTTTTTGTAAAAAAAAAAAAAAAAAAAAAAAAAATTCTAATTTGATATCTAAAAAAATATGTTAAGTTATCCAACAAATAAAGTTTCAATCCAGATTGATGTATCATGGTATTAAGAAACACTGATTGCTATCACTGAAATGGTTCTCGTTACTTTTACAAAAACTAAAACTGAGTGATGTTTTTGTGGGAGGTACTGTAAAGCTTTTTATTAGTGTGTTGCATTTTGACCAGCAATGCTTTCATCTCAAGTCCAACAATCTACAGTTAATTTCCGCCTCCCCTTCAGATAAATCACACTGCAATTTTATCAAGGCTGTACCTAGTCCTGTGTGTGTCTGTTTGGCTGTGCCTCTAATAACATACAGTACAGCTCTTTTAAAGCAACTGCTGCCCTCTATACACTCAGAATGAGGTGGTTAGCAACAATGAGTATATGTCCTTGTGTGATTTGTCGTGCATGTATTTCCTCCAATATCTGCTGCCCTCCTCTTGTTGTTCCACTCGAGGCCCTCGGCAAGCCAGCTATGGCCTGCCAGCGCAACTGACCTGTGGTAAGGGGGAAATCAATAGTCAATTCCATTTTGCAGCCAGTCTGTGACAGGTACTAGATAGGAGTGGATTGGGTGCATGTAGGAGCAGAAGCGTGAGTCTGAGCTTGTTTGAGCCTCCTCTCCCACAAGTACTCGGTGTCTCGTGGTCACTCTGAAATCCCCTACAGTGGACACTGCAGTTGAAGCACAAGAACATGGGTTACTCCCTAGCAACTTAAATAACAATGACCCATAGTGTCCTCTGTATGGGTGTATAACTTTCAGTAGTGCAGTTTTGCAATTGAACATTTTGTCCAGATTTCACAGCAAATGTGTCCTAGAAAAGTTGTTTTATATTACAAATGATCAAAAAAGGTTTTCCTCAGATGAAAAAATGAGTCACAAAATACCTTATTTATTTTAAAATATGTTCATTAAAGGTTTCCCATGTAAAAAAAAAAAATGGAAACGGACAAAATAAAGGCAAGAATACAAATTAAACAAAAACTAAAAAGAATTCTTTTACACAGGCAGCTCGAACGAGTTAAGTCTTTAGTAATCGTTTACAGAGGGTTTCATGTTTTAATAGATGATCCCAAAAAGATTGCCACACGTCATAAAAGGTATTAGGTTATTAATGTATATCTGATTCTCTCCATGTACAGTAAGTCAGTTCTGTCAACCACATTTTAAATTGGAACACAGTGTCAAACTTCGAAAGAGTAACTTTCATAGCAATTACCATTTCATACAAAATTATTATTGTGCAAAGGAGCTGAGGCGTAAAAGAGGATCCAAACAATGGCATTACCAGGTCTGGCTGGAATGTGCAATTGTAGATATCAGAGAAGCATTTGAAGATATCCAGCCAATAGTTATACAATTTGACACACGTCCAAATTAAACGAGTTAGGGAGCCTTTTCCAGATTTACAACAATCACATATAGGATTAATAGCGGGGAAAATTCTTTGCAATTTCTTCTTTGAATAATAAAGTCTATGAAACACTTTGAAATAACTGTCTTGCATTTATAGAGCAGGACCAGATTTCCCATTTGCAGGCCAAGCTCGTCCTCTCATGCATTCTTCAAAACCACGGTTTACATTCATTCACAAAACCAGTAATCAACTATTTAGAATTCAGGAAGCCCAGAAAAGATTAGCTTAAGCTAATAAAAATAGATCTTGATTATATCACACTTTACAGGCCTTTTAAAAATATTACTATTAGGTGTCACATTGCCAAAAAATTTGAAAGCTTTAAAAAAATGTACATGTGGTCCTAATGCAACAAAAACACAGACAAGTTTGTTTTGGCAATAACTTGAAAAGTGTTGGGCGGATTTTGCTCAAATTTTCACAGACAGGACGTATTATAACCATTGACAAATGATTACATTTTGGTAATGATCTGAGTCTGGTGTGAAGGTGGAGGTCACAAAATGTCGAGGGAATGTGCTGCTTGGCGGAGGTCTGCACTCTCCGAGTGATTTTCTAGTTTGTATTATTATGGATGAAAGCCTACGGAGTCAGGTTAGCAGCAGAGCACAGACCATTTTTTTTCCTCTTTTTTTTGAAACTTAAATTAGAACCTAAAATGGAATAAAACTGGAGACTTACCATTAAACAAGATTTAGTTGATTACAGAATCCTCAGATAAACATAGCGTATCAAAAGATGGACTCTAGGCTGAAACATTATGGCTTAGAATTTCTAAATTGTTTCAAAATCTAATGTATAGAATTCTGGGATTATTTTAACTTCCAAAGGTATTGATATGCATCAAATTCTCCTATAGTTTCTTATTCAATTGATGTAGTAGGACTAGTCCTAAGTAGAGCATAGCTATTAGTTAGAAGGAAAATGAAAAATAGTTTTAATATATGAAAAGAAATCAGTGTATTATGCTCTACAAATGTACTTAGATCCCTTTACCATGATATCCCTAAATATAAAACCAGTGTGTCATCTAATTAACAAACAGGCAACTGAGATTTATCAGGCAGTATTATGAGG
Organism: Jordanella pulchra; assembly: GCA_034780135.1. Lineage (NCBI taxonomy): Eukaryota > Metazoa > Chordata > Actinopteri > Cyprinodontiformes > Cyprinodontidae > Jordanella > Jordanella pulchra. The sequence goes on along the minus strand of JAUZNJ010046089.1, from coordinate 29,014 downwards.
GATGGGAGGTTTCAGCAAGTTTGAAAGAAGGATTAAGTTATAAAACAATGGACACCTCAGTGAGCACTGAACAACCCAGCATCTAAAAATAGAGGAAAGATAGCGCAACTGTATACCTAACAAGACATGTCCACTTCTAAAGACAGGCTGGGCAACAAAAGCATTCATCAGAACAGCAGACAAGAGTTCAGTGGTAATTCTGGAGGTGCTATGGAGATCCAAAGTTCAGGTGGTAACATCTGTCAATATTGTTTTCTTCACAAAAAAAAGAGGATGAACAAATGGTGAATTTGCAAAATTGATAAGCCAGACCATGACCTTGTTTAGCAGTTTTGTAGAAAATAATGGGATATTTTTGTTTTAAAAAAACTTTACAGGGAAAAGATATGACTGACCAGTTTGAAAAAATGTGCAGAACCTGAAGAAAATTATTTTCTTATTTCTGCACTTCTAGAGACTCCAAGTATATAACAGAATTTATATAAGGGCAAAAAGTGGATTTTTGTACGATATTTTCTGAAGGTAACTATGTAAAGAAAAACGGGTTAACATGTTAGTCTTTTGATTGCTAAAGCAGCAAGACACAAACTAAAAGACTTGCAGCTTTAGCTGTATCCTGAAAGATGGTTTTGCAACCATATATAGGAAAACACAACTTTATTTTATTTTCATTTGTTTCAAATTTAATTCACTCCTACATGGTTTTCTGTTATCAGAAACAACAATCTGCAAAATCATACCTGAAATGTTTTCACAGGGGGGGCTTCCTGTTCATCAGAAAAGTCATCAGCTGTTGTTCATTTCAGTTATTTGAATTTCTTTCCAGTTTACAATTATGCACTGCTTTGTATTGGTCTAAAAGCCATATAAAGTACACAAAGGTTATTTTTAATGTAACAAATTAAAATATTTGACAATTTGTTCCATTACAAATAACCTTCATGTACTCTTTTATGAAAATTATTTTAAATTAATGAAAAATGTCAGAAATGTAGTTAACATTTGAAAAAGATGTTAACTTTTTGTGCACCAAACATATACTTTTAAATCCAGATGTGAACCTTTATAGTTGGTAGCTGCCATTACAAAAGTAACTGTGTTTAAAGTTCACTTCAGTAATTATTTGTTCAGCATGAATTGAAAAAGAAATGTTTGAAGGAGTAACTAGTTTTGGGGTTAACTCCAATCTTTAATGTAAGGATCGAAAGACAAGACAGCATTCTGGTAAGTACAGTAGAAGAACTGCAATCAAACCAAGCTAAGCTTCGTCAGTTCAGCTTAGCTCCGGGACTCTGCTAATTTTACTGCTCACTGAAACGTTGCGCGTAATACCCAGTGGATGGAGAACACTTTGTTCATTACTGCTGATTAGGAAACAAGATCAAGCAAAATATGTCAACTCATGATAACCAGTTAATGTGTTTTTAATTAGAGCCGGCTTTTCTCCTCTCCCAATGAGTCTTGCTCTGAAACCCACCGCCGCTTGCGTTTAATTTCTCCTCTAGAGGCCTCTTGATTAAGAGTTAGACCCTATTATGATTTTAAGGGCAGCCTGGTGCCAAAGCAGAAATGCAGCTGTTAATTTAAAAGTTTAGTGATTGGGCTCACTGGTGAATCTCACTTACTGTTTGAAATGACATCTCATTAATAGAATACTTTTAGAACTCATGTTAATAAAGGTGATATTAGCAACCAATCTCCAAATGCCTCTAGAGGGTTAAGGCCTGGCTTAAAATCCTGTTTAAAAGCTTGCGCTATTATCATGCAGACTAAAGTGAAAACCTGCTGAGAGAGAGAGAGATGATGGCATTTTGAAGCAGCCTTGGTAACGCTGCAGATTTGCTGCTTCAAAGGTCACCCTTAAAAATAGAAGGGGTCTTGATTCAACATCATTTCATTTATAATAGAAGACCACTCCCTCGATGTAACCATTATTCTTCTCTTCTTAGAAGAGTGGTTAAGATACGTTGTGACAACTAACACCTCACTAAATAGTCTGTATTATTGCTAAGACAACATGAGTTAAATATTATGTTATTTCGTACAAAAAGAACAAAACAAAAATGGATTTGTGGTGTTTGTATTTTACACCATATATCGGAAAAAAACCCTCAGTAACCAAGAGGGAATGATGAAGGTTTGTCACCAAGCTCAACTATAAATCCATTATAGCTTCAGTGTGTTTTAAGTACAGTGAAAAACGCTGTAATTAAGAGTTTATGTGCACTTCTTTGTGTGGGAAAATCTTTGGAAATGCACAACTACTTGTACATCTTTTATGTGTACTTTTATTGTAAAGGTATGCACTTTTCATGATTTTTATATATGGTTGTACTTCGTGCTGTATTCCCTCTTCCCTAATGACCCCAAAAACCAAGTGAATTGTGCGGAAGACGCCGCCATCATCATCATCAACGATCAGATAGAGCAATAAATCAGGAGATACAAAACGTGTTCAGCTAGTGTTTTAAGAGCAACACAGAGTAGCAGAAGCATCTGGGTTTGAACTTCAAGAAACTCCAAGCTGCAGACAATCCTCCAGTCTTCGTCCCTTGGGGTGCACATCTCCGAGGACCTCACAGCCATCAACACTACTGTGCTAGAGCAACTATTCTTCCTGAGGATTCTGGAAAACCAGACTGTCACAAAAGAGGCTGACAGTTTCCTACTGCTGCTGCAGTATTTACTGTGTCTCCATATGGTTTATCAGACAGAAAAGCCCTTTAGTGTATGATCTCCAGTGCACAGAGAGTTGTAGAAACTGAACTCTCAAAGCTGGAGGATATCTTTAACTCACAATGCCTCGGTAAAAACGGCAGCATCTGCAGAAACCATGCTTATGCATGCCACCTCTAATTTGAACTGCTGCCATCTGGCACAAGGTACAAACCCACCCCACACATACAAAACAGCCTGAAAACTATTTCTTTCCCCAGAGCCGGGGCTACTCTCAAAGAACACTGGGAAGACGTAACAAACTGACCTGCAACTGCACATGAATGATGTCTATATTGCAATATGTTCAGTTTGTTTTTTTTACTGGATTTCTACACAAAAAATATATTCTTCTGCTGCCCATTTGCCCCAGCTACTGCTGTTTTAAACAGACTGATTTCAATCATTCAGTTTTCCATCACCTATTTAACAGTTTTAATTCAACTGACTTTTCTGTAATGTAAGAAGTTGTGGGCTGCATGGTGGTGAAGTGGGTTTCCTTGCAGCACGAAGGTTCAATACCCGGCACGGGGTCTTTCTGCATGGAGTTTGCATATTCTCCCTGTGCATGCATGAGTTCTCTTCAGGTACTGACTGTTGGGTTAATTAGTATCTCTTAATTAATTGTGTCCTTAGGTGTGTGTGTCTCTGTATTGCCCTGTGACAGAATGGCGACCTGTTCAGGGTGTCCCCCGCCTTCGCCCATAGGCTGCTCGAGATAAGCACCGGCTCCACCGTGACCGTGATGGAATAAGCAGGAGAAGATGGATGGTAAGACGTTGTTGCTTAAGTTTTAATGTTGCTAGCTTTTGTCCTTTTTAGTTGTACAATCAGGCACCAGTGAATTCAATTATACATAAGATGAGGAGTCATTCTTATTAACCCCTTGAATTATGCATTGAAAAAAAGTATGGTAGTTATTAGTCACAAAAGAATAGAATGTCTTTCATATTTGAACACTTTTGCCTAAACCAACCATTTCCTGTTCAAAAAGAAAAAGAAATAATGCTGGTAATTTAAACACCCCTCTTTTCCTTCCCAGAACAGGGCCCCATCAGTCATGTGTTTCTTCCTGCAAAATAGTGAAGTTTCACAAATCAAATTCAAAACAAGGATGTTAGTGCTGCTGTTGCTTAGCCGACACACACATGTACGTCCTCCAATCTGAGCCGCTTTGAGCCACACTGTTTCATCTGGTGCTATCAGGGTTGATGAGAGCCTCTTGTCTTTCTCGGTCTGCTGCAGCTGCTGTGTGGTGAGTGGCAAGCCTCTCTGATGGCTCCCCTTTATCTTCACATCAAGCAATTTGCTGCTCCTTTTTATTATGATCCTTGTGCCAGATTGAAAATGAAAACTTTGAAAAAACTTGCTTTTTAAGTGTCTCCAAAACAAGCCGAACGGCTGAAAATTCTATTGTAATTTAATTCATCATGAATCTGATTTTTCTATTTTTATTGTAGCCTGTCAATGTTATTTGTTCATCTTAATCATTGTGGCTGCAGAGAATGTTCACATTTAATTCCAAAGTAAAAATGGAAACATTTCATCTTTAAAGATAATGAACCACTAGCAAATTAAATTAAATGTTAATTGTTTTGAGAATTTGGTCAGTTGGTTAATGTCTAGGAAATGATTAAGTCAAAGCTTCGAGTGTTAGAGTATGGGAAGCTGATTCTTGTTCTCCAATTATGAAAATTGAGGATGTAAGCAAGATTGTTTTCTTTTTTCTAAGATTGTGGGACTTTTATGAGTGCTGACACAAACCATATCAGACTGAACTTCGGCAAAACTAGCTTTAACTCATAAATGTTCAAGTCTAAAGCAAAGGCGTTAATATATATTCTATATTAAACATTTAAGACCTGGTGTGAAAAATAAGTCTACAAAAGAGGAACTAGTAGAGAGTTGTCATTGCACTTCGTGTGAAGGATATTGCCAAATCCTGAGAGTAGGCGTTGTGTAACGCCTGAAAACAACAGGGAAGGAAATGTACAGAGACAAGAGGGGAACATTTCTTTACCCGTTGTGACATTTCTCTGTGAAAAAAAGGAATATTCCAGACATGAATTTGCATTTCTTGAAATGAGAACATGTGCAATTTATGTTTGTTTGTTGACAAAATACACTCCAGGTTAAATACTCTCTCTCGGTCTGACAGTCTCTTTTTCTGTCTTTTTCTCAGTTGTCTTTTGTCACAACCGCAGGCAATTATCCATTAGTGGGGAGAAGGAATTCTTAAAAAGGCAAGAAGAGAAAATGGAGGTCTTTTTGCACACTGCTGATAAGAAAAAACTGGAGAAATTCCATTTCACCCTTATTGCAAAACAAACATCAAATATTCAGTTATGGACAAAGAGCAGACATCTTAGAGTAACAGCTGCAAATGATTTGAATTATGAGACATATTTTTGCAACTTGTGACAAATTAATTTTTGTAAAGTTTTTATCCCATAAGTAACACCCTTATAACAAATAATTTAGATTAAATCTATTTCAGCCTTGTACTTTCTGGGGGATTCTAAGAATAGAAGAAATTCCTAGATCCTCTAGAGTGCTCTGGGTCTGCCCTGTTGTTTCCTGTGAACAAAATCAAGGTGGTATCCTGATCAGATGCTGCCACACACTCAACTGTTTCCTTTTAAATTGGAGGAGCAGTGGCTCAACTTTAAGCTCCTACTGGAGTAGCCAGGTCTTTGTACGTTGAATCTCAGCTCGTCAGTCATGACTCATAGCTTGTGAGCAAGTGAAAGGAAAAATCAACAGTGTTAGTAACTAAGCTCTTTCTTATTCATTACAGGCTAAAGAAGTTCACACATTATTTCAGAAAATGTTCTACTTGGCCTTATCTCTCTCCATCCATCCCTTTAAAGTGTTTAAAATCTCCCCCAGACTGATCCCCAATGCTAAGAGGGAGAAATGGAATCAGTTTGATGTTGAGGATTTGTCAAGATTTTGACTACCATGATAAATATTCCACAGACGCTTTGGCCTGATTATGGTTGAACAAACGTCCAATCAACACAGTGGGCAAAAGATGTTAAATCCACATCAATATGACAAGAGACACTGACAACACTGTAACTGTCATCATATTTGGTCAAAAATATAAAACAGGCTGGGCGTGCAGGTCAAGTATAAGAGAACACTTACCAGTGTAAAATAAATCAGTTAGTCACATCACATAAATATATATATGAACATAATATAACAAAAATAAAACCATATGTCAGCTTTTCAACAAAGAGATTTAAACATTTAGCTCTAAACACATAAACATACATTGCATTAAAAGCACCAGTGTTGCCACACAACATTATAAACTTTGTTTTGTTTTTATATGTCTATATTATGTTGTAGGTCAATTGGTTTCTATCCCAAGATGCATTGCATGTTTTTTTTACCTTTTTGGTTCTCTATTTTTATGATTGCATATACAACAAAATTCCAGTCTTTTTCTTCCCTTTTTGCTCACTAGAAATAAATAAGCGTCAAAGAATGAAATTCTATTTATGAAAGCACACCTACTTTATTGAAAATCATTTTCCTTCATTAGATGGTGATTACTTTGTACAACTTCTTGCATAAGTTTACCATAGTGCTCCTTTTTATTCACATCCTGGTCAGTTTGTTGTATAATCCTCTTTTATAATGTCTCTAAAGGGTTATTTTACGATGCATGCCCGTAGGTTTGTAATTCATTTGCACATCTGACATGAAGGTATTCTTATAGTGCACTGTGGTCAGCTGATCTGTTAGCTCCTCTTTTGATAGATAACTATTTCTATAAACGGTGGTGACATAAAGCATTAAAAAATAAAACTTTTTCAGTTTTCTAAAGACTTTATATTTCAGCCTTAATGTGTTGATAATTTGGGCCGGTGTACCTGACCACTGATTAAGCTTAAATACCTTCTAGCCACTTCCTGATGGTAGATATTATTTGCTGGAGTACCAAAACTATATTTTCTTACCAACCAACCAAAAAAAAATTATTGTTTTGTCAGAGTGTAGGGATAACAGGTATATCAGTGATTTCCAGTGCTTTAACATACATGGGAAGTATTTATGTCCTGGTTTATTTTTAGCATTTCAAACATTGAGTGGTTTTCAGTAAATATGATATTAAAACATATTTGTTTCAGTAAGCTGCATTTTTATATGCTGAAGCAAAAAAGGAACCTCATACTTAAAAGATTATCACAGATGGCGGTTCTAATAACACTTTAAATGCTATATATACTTTACTGAAAATCACAGCTACTGTGTATGCAAACAAGATGTCAGTGAATAGGTTTAAATATGGAGAAATGTTATTCTCCTCCTTTTTTTCTTTTCCTTTTTAAATATTCATCTCTGTGTCTACACACAAACACACAATCTAAACATTTCTTGAGCATTGTTTGTGGTGTTGGACGTTTTCTGTAGATTTTATATCGGTTGGATGTTAGTCCTCTGACACAGATCTTGCCACCGTTGTGTGTAATGTAGGCTCTGATTCGAATTTGAAATGCAGTTAAACCATAAAAGCCTAAAAAAAAAGGAAGTAAAGCAGAAGTGCACTTTTTTGTCAAGGGTACTGTAGTGTAAACCTGATTTTACCTTGGTGAAACATGTGTAAAGCTGTCTCCTCCAAAGACCATAAAAAGGCTTTTAGTGTAAATGGCATCAGGAGTTCTTTGAAATACCAAGGGAATCAGGAATCTGATGGATTTCACTGATACTTGTAAAATGAACAGCACATGGGTCTTTCAAGCATAACTATCTGATTTACATAGTCAAATAAACTGTGACATAATTCAACAGACATAAAATCAGCCTGTAATTTCAGGCCTAAGACCTAAATCCTACAGAAAACATAAAGTAAAACGATGGTTAGATTTCTCTGAATTAGATTTCTCTGAAAAAATCTAAATGATATTAAGTTGCAATAAAAAAGGACTGTTTTATATATATATATCTATAGATATAGATATATATATACATTCTAATTTCTAGACAGCAAATGCAGCTGTTTATGAAAAAACATGTCATGTGAATCTCAGTGAAACACACACCCTGTGATTTTTTTTTCTAAACAGTGTAAATTATCATCATAAATCTTCCTTTACAATAAAAGAGCATGACTTGGAGAGGAAGGGCAATTCCAAGTTTGTTGTGATATATATAATGCAAGATGTGCAATTTTAAAATGATGCCCTTCAATTTGGCTACCCAACAGGTTTTGTCAGGATGATATTCACATGGATGGTCATGATTGCTGTGGTGGTTGGCTCTGCCAGCGGAGCGATGAGTGGTAAGGTTTTCTTTCATGAAGAAATTGAAATGTAAATAACTAGCCAATAGTTCCAGGGAACAATTTCAGACATCTTGTTTTTGTCCAGCTTGCCACAAAGATCCTTTATAAAATATCATATCCCATATGCCAAAAGGCTTTGGAAAATAAGTTCTGCATTCTACATATTAAGCTATTATGTTTTTTATTTTATTTTTAAGGTGATGTCCAGCAGCCATGTGCAAAGATCAACACATCCAGTTTGGTGGTACCCCTGGGATCCCCTATCACAGCCACCTGTGTCATAAGAGAAGACTGCTTTCAGTTAAATGAAAAAGATGTTCACATTGTTTGGTATCTTGGCACAGAGCTTATTCTCAGCAGCCCTGCAGTCAATGAGAGCAACATGGTTTCAATGATTGTTGTATCAAGCTTCAATCGCACCAGGGAGGAACTCATCTGTGGTTTCCAGAACCCTCGTCAAGATCTAGCAGGGGTGGTGATCCAAGCTGGATGTGAGAAAAATTTAATATATTTCTATAACTCAAAGTAAGATCACAAATGAACTTCTATAGATTCTTGTTCAAATATTTTTGCAGAAACAAAACAATATACATTGCTCTGCATTTTAAACCTTTCCACATTTTGTAACATTACAACCTCATATTGCTGAGCACAACTTCCCCTTACAAACTGATGACTGTATTTTGCAACTCAGATTTTTTATTTAGCAGAAAAAGGTAGGAGGTCTTTGTTGTTTGGAATATGGATGGAGCCAAAAAACAGAGCAATCACAGAGAAAAAAAAATCAGAAGACTTGGGATAACAAACAAATAGCTGGAGCCTTAATGTTGAATGGTTTAGATCAAATCATATTCATATGTTAGAAAGTCCTATTCAAAGTAAAGACCAAAATTAGATTTGATATTCTGTAGAAAGACTCAAAAATAATTATGAACAGTCACTTCCATCCAGTCTGATATAATTTGAGTTATATACAAAGAGGAATCTGGAAGTAGATATGCAAAGCAAATTAAGACTTGCAGTTATAGATACAGAAACTGATGGATCTATAAAGTATTGGCTCTAGGATTACTAACATATTATGCATGTGACCCCAGAAAAGTCTTGAAAACCTTTGCAGTTATGTGCTAGTCCGTGTTGATCTCCCTGTAAAACACATTAAGGTGTTTACATAACAAAATATAGAAATGTTAAGTGGATAATGAACACTTTTTTCAAAGAAAGCATATTTTGTATTCCTTTACATGTAAAACTATTTTTAATTTTAGATTACAAATACCCTCAAAAAAGTGAAACAGGGAATTTGATTTATTTTCACTTGAGACTTTAAAAGTCTGATTGATGTGTCAGTGTAAAATAAATGTTATTTAGATACACATATTCTCCTTGAATAGAAAAATATATATTTTTCAAGTATCATGTACTCTTTGCAGTGAGTAACAGAACAGTGCAAGTGGTCATGTTTTAAGTTCTTTAAATATTACATATAATATTTCTAAGAAACCTACTCTCAATAACCAAATTATAATACTTTCGCAGTGGATGTAGTTGACAAATCACCATATATAACCATTGAAATAAAATGTTTATCTTTTTTCTAATTAGATCCACCAGAAAAACCACAAAATCTGAGCTGTCAATTAATTATCAATATCTTCGAAAGCCTCAACTGCACATGGGACCCTGGACAACTGAATACCTTGCTTCCTACAAAATACACCCTGTACACTGAAACAAGGTAAACTGCTGTTTAAAACTATATTTATGTTAAGATAAGGAAGGAATTGTTTGCTTACTGGAGTCATTGCTTTATCATGTAAGGTACTGTAGATTGTTGTCTCACACTCAAATTCAAGTCAGTTCATTTCAATCATGCTTCATTAATTCTGAAAAGAGATTAAATATTGTTGTATCTTTCATCATTGGTGATTTTTAAACTTTTGAAGCTTTTTTCAACACGTGTGACTGTATGTAGGATGGATCACCAGTAGCAGTCTTTCTGGAGAAGCCTCTGACTGAAGTCTAAAACGACAATGCTCAGAGTTGTTTGCAATGTTCTAGTATATAAGAAAAAATCTTCATCTCCAAATATTCTGGAGGAGTTTCCAGATCAGAACCGTCAATTGCTCTGACACTGCTAGTTCAACAAATGATGGCAGCAGCAATCTCTCTCTCTCCCATCAGACTTACGGAAGATATGAACATGAACATCTTTGTTGTAAACATTGAAGGACCTACATAACATACTTTTTTCTAATGTTTTATGTCATTTCAGGGACTTAAATTTGAACAGTATCTATGAGCTGGAACCAGACATCCATCATGTTGCAATTTCTCGTGCTGACTTTGGTCTCTACGTTGCTATAAAAATCTACGTAAAGGCAGAGAATGCCCTTGGGGAGGCAACTTCAGCAGAAATGGTTTTCCAACCACTAAGTGTAGGTGTGTATCAACATCTTCTTTTCAGCATCAGTTTTCTTTTGCAGCTAATGATTGATATGTGACAGTTTTTTTTAATTATTATTTTGTAATAAGGCTATTTTCCCTCGACACCACTTTTTAATGGCTTTCCCGATATTGCTAGAAAAGAAAACAGAACTTGGCTGCTTATGCAGTCAATCAGGATTAAACATATTGTGAGCACTATAACAAATTACTACTACTGTACTATTTTCAAACATTCATTTTTGTTTTTGATTTATTGGTCTTATTCATGGTAAATCTTAAAAGATTTTAAATGAATATACAATTCTTTATTGATTTTTTTTTTGAAACACATACAATTAGTGGCTGTGTTGCTGTTGATCTACAATCTGCACAAATGATAGGACCTGCAACAGCCTGAAGATTAAACCCTTATTCTCCATTGTATATTGAAAAAAATCACCAAATAGGCATGATCACCAGTCTGTGTTCACCTTAAGAATAGGTTTCATGGGTCTTCTATCATTCCTAAAGTGCTAGAACTGCCTCAGTTTATCTATTTATTAGATTTGTATGGGGGTCAGTAATTCTGCTACCATCAGTGAGTTAGGTTAATAGAAACTATGTCTTAACATGATTATTGTCCAGATTTAAAAAGGGGTCAAATTAAAGGTTACATTTTATCTCAATGTTTTGGGGTTTTTTTGTAAAAAAGCCAGAGCAATAAATAATTGCTTATTTTTATACTAATTAAACACACTTGCTAATGGCTGTATTCTAGATGAAAATGTCTGTATTGTTTGTAATGTCAAAATCAAAATTCTTTTTATTTCTATAAATTTATGTTTTCCTAAATTTTTTTCTTGTACGATACAAAATGCAGAACGTTAAAACACAGCAATATGTCAAATATTGAAAATAACATTACCCATACAATTATAAAATACATGTTTGTTTCAATTAAGATCAAATCTAAGGGAGTTTTAAAGTTTACAGCAGCAGTCCATGTCTGTATAGGAAATGATTGTAACTCAGAAACAGGATAAAATTGTGGACTTTAACCGAAGAAGATAAGCTCATCCAGATGGTTGGAGAAATCTATGGGAATTGCAGAAATATCTTTAGCAATAATGTTCCTCTGGGCTCTTTTTAAAGGTTAACTGGTATTTTTCTGTATGATCAAAATACATTAGTCCAGATGGTGTCAAACTCTTGGTCTTCCATTAAAACTGTACTTCATGAAATAGAAAATGCACTTTTAAAAAAATCTCTTCTTGTTTGTTTTTCTGTCAGTTAAACTCGACAAGCCCAGTATTGTAAAAATTGGTGTGGTGCCTAAAAAGTTCGGTTGCCTACAGCTGACATGGAGATTAACCAAGCAGCAGCATTGGTTACATTACAACCCTTTCAACCTGGATGTCCGACTGAGGACTGCTGACAGCAACCAACCAGTGAGTTCAGCTAAACCTGTAAATACATCATGAGCTTACGTCGCCTCAGAACTGATTGTATTCCCGGAAGCATCTATATAGAATTAGAACCCCTCCTGAAAATTAGAGCTTATCTAAGGTCTGCTGAGGTGCTTGTATGATTTATTTTTTTCTTAGATCCTTGTGAGCTATGTTAAATCATCCACAACAGTGGAATGCTGCTCTCTCCTTAATGGGACTCAATATTTGGCCCAAATTAGAGTGCGATACAAGCAGAGCCCCTGGAGTGAGTGGAGCAGCAGCAAGTCCGGAGTCACCTTGGAGACAGGTAGGGCTGGGATCAATTAGCAACTATCTGTTGCCTTTTCTCTTCATTTTTTTGTTGTCTTTTCAACATATGCAAATGTCAAGTTGTGCATCTCTCACCGCTTTGCTCTGCAGCACAGACTCAATTGATGTATTGAGTTTTGTTGCAGTGAATCCATAGACTTGTCTTGTAGGGTGACGGTTTTTATTATTTTCTACAGAATTAGAAGATTTCTTTGACAAGTTTCCACACTGACAGCTGTCTCTTCCTTTTCAGCTCCAACTGGACCCTTAGACGCATGGATGAAGGTATCAAGGAATAAAGAAAGCAAAAACGTTAACATACAACTGTTCTGGAAGGTAGCAACATGATTCCTTCACACCTGTAGAAAAAGTATTTGACAACAAAGGTTCTACGGGATTGCATGAAGTCTCCTTTTTTACTGTTTCAGCCATCCAAACTATTCCGTGCAAATGGCCAAAATCTGTCATATGTTGTCTCACAACCAAAACTGCACAGTAAAAGGAGGACACTGTGCTCTACAAAAGAGAAATGTTGTGCTTTCCAACTTTCTAAGGATACAAGGAAAGTTTTTCTGAGTGCTGTGAACAGCGCAGGGAAATCTCACCCCACTGAAATTAGAATTTACCAGCCTAAAGGTAACTTATATTACTTTAAAGACGTACAGTGTATTGCAAGGGATGCCATAGCCCTCACATGCTATAACCACAAACGTCATTGTGTCTTATTGGCATTGCATTTGATGGACAAACATAAAGCAGTTTTTGTCTGTTTTGTTTTTCATTATTATTAAGCTTTTATAAACAAAAACCTGTAAAGGTTTGCATGTAAATTAACTTAATTTCGTTTGAAGTGGGGAAATGAATGCCTCACTCAGCCCCCATAATAAAACAAGGTGGTGGCAGCATCATGCTGTAGTAAATTAGTTTTTCTTCAGCAGGAATATGGAAGCTGGTCAAACTTGATGCATTGAATGAAACAAAGGATCGCATCGAAGAGAAAATTGTTAAGGGAAAAAGACTTGAAACTCCCAACAGGTCAACAACATCCAGAGTTAAATTGAACTGGTTTCCTCTTCATCCAAGTACAGTCCTTAAGAGCTGTCCTGCAAATATCCTATGCCTACACATTAGCCCAATTTAACATTAACAGTAACCCAGATGGATAATGTGTAGAAAGTTTAGTTCTTCACATTATAAGAAAAGAACCACTCTTATTGAATCTGTTCAAGGAAAAGAGGGAAATTTAGCAGAACCTTCTCAGCTGATTGGGTAAAGCCTTAGCACCTAGTGCCTGCCTACTAAAGATCGGTTTTAGCCAATAATGATAAAACATAAAATAGCAGCAGACGCTATGAGGAACCACAACAACTAACGCTTTTATGCTCTTAGTGCTCTTCTTTATCTACCATTTGATTTTGATGTGTTTGAGAAAGGGAGTAACTACAAAGTATCTCTGGAGGGCTGGACTTGGAAACTTGGTTTAAATCTAAATATATTAAAGTTTTAAAATGATCTAATCAAAAGCTAGACCTAAATGCAACAGAAAAGTTGTAGCAAAGCCTTAAAATTGCCTCTTCCACTTCAAAATGATGCTCTTTATTTTCTTTAACTATCACATAACACATACAATGAGATTTGTGGAAAAATGCATACTTTTAATTAAGAGATAATGTGCAAATGTTTCGGTTTACTGTTTTGTTTTTTAACTCGAGAGGATTCTTCTTCTTGTTGTTTGTTCGACTACAGCTCAGATTTCGGTTTTGGATGTCACAGCTGTTCCCCATGATGACAGATCCTTTCTGATCCAGTGGACACCTGATAGCACTTCAGGTCTCATTGATTATGTGGTGGAATGGAAACCTTTACTAAATACAGATCTCTGCCAAATAAATTTTGAAATCGTGAATAAAAGCCAGTGCAGTCTCATCATAACTGGTAAGTTGGCAGAGTTTGCTTTACATGTTTCAGGAGCTATGAGCCTTGTTGGGATCACACTTTCATCACTCACTACATGTACTCAAGTAATCACTTATTGGCAAGATTAGTTTTTTCTCCTTTTCTCAACACACCTTAATACTGTATTAGCTTGTGGCCACTGATCCACTCTGTGCTCTACGCTCTCATCTATAGGCAGCTTTGAGCCCTACAAGCCCTACAGGATCTCTGTATATCCCAGGTTTAAGGATGGGATCGGGCTTCCTCAGACTGTTAATGCATACTTGAGACAAGAGGGTAAGTCACCAAGGACAAACGGGGGATTATACAAAGAGCATGCAGAGGTGCAAGAGTCAAGTTGCCTCAACTTTAAAGAAGGAGAAAATACTTTTACATTAAGCAGATTTACATGAGCAGTGTGGACTTTCACTGAGCAGGTCATATGTTAGAAAATGTTGCCCTCTTGTGGAGAGTAATTTCCACAAAGTAACTTCCCTCTGGGATTATTAAAGTATTTCTGAATCTGTAAAGAATGATTAATTTGATTATTCAAATCCAAGCACTCTTATACAAATGGTAATTTCTTTAAAGCTCCATCAGTGGTTCCTGAACTTAAAATTAAACAGACCTGGAATTCTTATATTGAGATCTCCTGGGAGGAAATCCCTCTAGAGCAAAGGAATGGATTTATTAAGGGCTACAAAGTTTTCTACTGGGAAGATAATGGACCTATTAAAGGTAAGTTAAAGGCCTAAACTGTTTTGATTGTACAATGTCTTTTTGTTTAAAGTTATCTAAGTCTGGATTCTTTTTGTTTTAGTTGTGAGTTCAGATGCAGATGACAGGAGGGTGATCCTGAAGGACATCCACACTGTATCTATATATGAAGCCTTCATGATGGTTAGCACATTTGGCGGTAGCCTGAATGGGACTACAATTAGATTTAAATTGAACTCATCTGGTTGGTACCATACTTTCATTTGCCAGTAACATTTTAAGGAGTCAGAGGGCTCTCTTTTTTATTAGATTTTAAATAATAATGTAAGTAATGCATTTTCTTTCTTTTAGATCAGGCTACCGTTGTGATCATTGCAACTGCAGTTGGATTTGGATTAACTATTCTAATCATTTTGCTTCTACTGAGCTGCTTCTCTAAACACAAAGCGTAAGCCAATCGAAAAACACACATACCTATGATGCAGTATTGCAATAAGCTATTTGCTTTCCTACTCTTTCTTTAGCCAAACTCATGTTTCAGTTATTTTTTTCTATTTTTTTTTATATTTGACCAGCACCATTTTAAAACATCTGTTGTCTGGAGGCACTTAACAAAAAGATTAAAATAAAAACATAAAAAAAACAAAGTCAAAGTCAACTATAAACATTTAAAATTGATCCTAATTCTACAAGTATGTATTAGAGTTTAGTTTATTAGTCAATTGATTAAAAAGCATTTTATCAAACAAAACCCTGCAGATTGCATCAAGTCATTGACTTGCAGCGTTTACTGTTCTGGGATAAGCTAAATGCAGAAACAGTTTACAGATTCTTGCATTGTGTAACAGTAGAGACAAATTATTTTCTAAGTATTTTCTATGCTAAAGAAAATTACAACTGAATGGCATATATATAAATGTAGCATATAAATGTCCAGGGGAACCAGGCTCAATGTGAACACACCACCATGTTGGATTGTTGGTAAAAAATTTTTTTTTTTTTCTAGAATGCCGTGTTAGTTTGAACCAGATTTAAGCAGCAAACAACTTTCAAAAGACCTTCTACTTTCTTCTTGTAGGCCCAAAAATTATACCTCATAAAAACAAAGATTTTCTGGAGGTTTTTAAGGTTCTTTTCCCACAGATCCGATTATTGCTGAACCTCACTCCGTATAATTTAATCATGACACTGAACTTAACTGAAAACAAATGATATCTACAGTTGTTCACACCTTGTTCTGTGGTTCTTCTCTTCAGTCTTTAAATCCTATTAGATTTATATTATTTATACTATTCCATATGTTGACTACTCCTGGGAGTGT
Source organism: Jordanella pulchra (assembly GCA_034780135.1). Classification (NCBI taxonomy): domain Eukaryota; kingdom Metazoa; phylum Chordata; class Actinopteri; order Cyprinodontiformes; family Cyprinodontidae; genus Jordanella; species Jordanella pulchra. The sequence continues at coordinate 12,846 of JAUZNJ010046089.1, read as the reverse complement.
TCTCCATGTTTTCTCCAGTCATGATTAATATGAAATATATTTATTGACTTGAAATAATAATTAGTTGTGACAAAAAGACAGATAAACAGAATAAATCTATAAGGAGGCAGATACTTTTTTCACTTCAACATATGTTTTTGGTGTAAGATAGTTTCTCTTTTTTTTACCTGAAGGATGGAGCGACGGTTATGGCCAGTTGTTCCAGATCCTGCCAACAGCAGCATCAAAAGATGGACATCAGAATCAACACAGGTATTTGATTTTCACATCTACCATGACTGTCAAATTAAGATGGTCATAATCAGAATATATAGGTGTAACATGACTTACCAATAGAGTAAAATTACTATTTGTATCACTCTTTTGGTTTATTCCCCCACATTTAATATAATTGTGAAGGAAGTCTTTATTTGTAAAATGATCACAACAGCTCTTAAACTATTCATGCTAGTTAGACTCTATAAGCCAAAAAAGATTTTTAAAAAAACAGCAGTTAATAAATTAAATATAAATCCGTCATTTCCTGTATCTAAAGAAGTTTGGAAACCACATTTAATTAACTATATCTTCCTATTATTACTATACTTGTATAATGTGGTGGACAGTACTACATAGATTCCCTATAGTTTCCAGATAAGGTGAGTTTTTCTGGTTATCAAATCAATACTGAACACAACTGAAAGTCTTGGTGGAAATTGAATTTAGCATCTCAGCGATATTAGCACACTATGGACAACTTGAAGTCACCAAATATTCTTAGCGGATGCCAATGAACATTGTTAAATAAACAGCGGACCCGCATGAGCAGTTCCCATGGCTCCTTAAAACATTACCATGAAAACTTTGAAAAATTAACAACAGACCTTAAGTACTACTACTACTTTGCAGCAGCTCAGTTCTTTTTATCCTTTCTCTTCTGATATCTCTGGTTCTATCTGAAAACAAGGATAATCACTGTTGCCTGTGCACCAAATCCTTACCCCCATCTTTATTGTTTAGATAACACAGATTTCTAATGGTCTTATGCAAAGTTTACCATTTCTGATAAACTAAAGTTTGGTTTTCATTAGTTACATGCCATAATCTGAAGTCACCTGAAATAAAAGCTTAAACGTATCCATATGTATGTCATTAATATAGTAAATATATGTTCAAAACTTTATTACCAAAATAATTAAAATCTTGAGTGATATTTCTTAATTTCTTAACATCCACATATGTATAAATAAAAGTTCTAGGAGATATATATGTATGTTTTTTTGTTTTTGTTTTTTTTTTTATCATTTTCCCAATCAGTGGTCTCTAGCACTGAAAGGCTTTGTGCTCTTTTTAGCTGTCAATATAAAGCAGTATTTTTGTTGTTTGATTGTTTTTGTTTTATTGTTTTTCCCTAAATGATTCATGGAGCTTCAGATGTTCAATTGCGCATCTCTAACTTTAGATGTCCAGAAAACTGGACTAGTTTATTTATCTACAAACTATGCAGTTAGAAACCTATAACCAACTCTTGAAAGGTGGAATCTTCATCTTTTTTTTTTAATACTGATTTGAGAAGTTGGTGGAGCCACCAGGAGCACTAATCTCTTAGTGCTCTTCTACCTTATACGTGGTGCTACCTTTTACATTCTAATAATTAAAGAGATAAAAAGAATAGGTGCACGTTTATTTCTTGAATATATGGTAGCATTGTTTTATAACTGTAATTAAGGACAAACAAGCTTCCAAAAAAAACAGATTGAACAGATTTCAGCCCCAAATTATTATAACCGAGACAAGTGTGTAGAAAATAGTAATAAATAGTCTTACTTAGTTTGTAACTTATTTTGTTTCATAATTGTGTTATCTTTTCTATGGTGTGTTAACTACTGGTTTTAACTGTATGTGTTATTCTTTTAGAATTTTATATATACATTCATTGTTTTTCTGTGCAGTTTACTCATCCATCCTGGGACAACGAGGAGCCAAATCCAATATGCTTGTCCCATATCAGCTTCCTGGACCTTACTACCAAACTCAGCAAAGAACAGGATGATATTTGGTTAAACAGCACAGAGGAAACCAGTGATCTTGGAGATTCAATTTGTGGCTCGCTGTTCATTTCTACATATTCATCTTCAAACAGCGAGTCTGATCATTATGCTACCATGCTTCTTTCCTCTTCATGCAACAGCCCAATACCAAATGAGCCAGTCTATCTGCGTTCCGAATCCACACAGCCCCTCCTGGAAACTGAAGAGTCTTTGACTCCAAGACGCTACCAAAATGTTCCAACTGATGGGATGCCAAAGGAGCAGTTTTTTTTTGGGCCCTGTGATGATAATTTGCCTGAAGAGAAGACAGACCAAGGCGTGATTTGGGATGACTTTCCCTTCCTACGTGCTTTAGCTATGAATGAGAGGGGACATAACTAAAGTTAATTTGCTGATCATGAGAGTTTGCTTGCAAAATTTAGATAATTATAATCTCTCCTGTCTTTACAATGAGCTTACCCAACTAACCTCCCTCTACCAACAAGTCAGATTTAATGTATGTTTGTAATATTACTGTGATGCTTTTTTTTAATTTGTAAATATACCTCATTGTGCATGCTGCTAGCAAACAAAACCATTGGTGCTTACCCAGCTTATATCTTGATAAATTATTATTATCAAGTTTATAAAAGCTTGTTTGCAAGTACCTATTTTATTGTAGCCATTTCTAATGTCTGAGGATCAGCATTTGTTGAGTTTATTTTAAGGAAATCTTGTCTTTTCTTACATTTTTTAAGTGAGTAGAAGAAATGGGCTTGCAATTTACTTCATATTTTAACTGTGAGGGAACCAGTGAAACATGTTTTTCACTGACTAAAATTTAAAATAGATTTATATCAACATTTGAAAAATAAAAGATTTTTTTTATTATTATTTTATTGGATTTGACAGACTTCAAAGTTTGATTTTGATTTTGAAAGGAAAAAGAGAGATTATGTAAAAGCAATGAAAAACTATGATTTATATTAAGGCTTGATTCTTTACATAATAGCAAGTTACAGAGGTAGCTAAAGCATATACACAGGTTTTTGGTTGTATTTTAAGTGTTATTTTCCAAAACTATCTTGTTGATGCCAGGATTCATTGCAGGTTGCAGAGTAAGGAATGCTTTTCTTTAAAGAGAGAGAAAAAAAGAAAAAAAAAGATAGATTAATCTAGTGGGGAAAAAAACACAAAAGAACTACAATTAAACTTTTCTGCTATGGAAAAATGTTATTGTTTGCCTCTGTATGTGCAAAAAAAATGTGGCATAATGATGTATATATAAAAGAAAGAAAGAGTCAGGAATCTAAGGGATGGTCAAAGTGCTGCACTCTGTGAAATTTTTAAATAGAAATTGTTTACATTTTTCAGTGTTACTTCTGTGTTCTGTTTAAAATAAATTTGAATAAATGTTTACTTGGAAAAGCCATATATTTGTATCTGGTTACCTTATCATACACCCAATGTGTTGATGAGCAAATAAACATGAGAAAGTAAGATTATTTCCAGTTCTTATTTGTATTTACTACTACAAACTTTCATTTAGGTTCATATATCTAACAAAAGTTTCGATGAAATGGACGTTGTACTCAAGAGAGAAAGAAAAAAAGAGAAGACAGGCAGCATGACAAGGAAGCAACTGAGCAGGGTGAAGTAAAATATTTCGACATACTCAATAGCAAATTTCACATCTTTAAAGACTGCTCAGAATTCCCGTTAACCCCCAGTGAAATAATGAAATCTACTTTTCCGTTCGGTTGATCCTGTTTTTTGTATATTAGTCAAGTAAAGGGAATCCTATCGATGCGCGCTGAGATTGTTGGATAAAGCCTAGCAGTCTAATCATTTTCCAGACTCGGCTAGTTATGTCTGACTAAAATGGCGGACCTCATGTAGGGGACGAGTGTACATGTCAAACTTAAAACATTTTAATGAGTATTATTTTATGTGTATCTATCTATCTATCGCGTAAGCAATGTTTTCCAGTTCTGGCCTGCGGGCCGTTCTGAAGTGCTCTCTGGGTGTCTTCCGTGAAAACTCCGCGGTGTCAGTCAGACATTGGACCTGCAGCGGTCTGCCTCTGTTATCAGGACCTGCAGTTACCAAAGGTGAGCGAAAATAATTAAAACCCCAAGATAATAAACGATGTTTTATTATGCTGAATACTGTATTAAATTTGTCGACAGGCCGCCCACGGTGTTTTACTCTCACTTAGCACTATCACCAGTAGAGGGCGCTGTTGATAGAGATGCATTATGTCACCTTTTTGGATAAAACTCGTCATATGAACATGCAGGCACAAGGAGTTGCCGTTTATGTAATGTATGTTTTCCTGGAAGGGTTAACTACCTCATAGCTACCTTACTCTTCTTATCAGATCACAACATGATTGTCTTTTATGTTAGTAAATTGGTGTTAGAAAAGAAATGAACATAGGAAAGTTTTTACAAGCTCTAAAATCATTTGATACTGACCTCAAGTAGGCTATACAATAAAATCGCATGTCGTTAATTGCTGTCACTTATTAAAAATAAAGCAAGTCTATAAAACTTAGTGAGTAATAACGTTTTCAGTCACTTAAATCTTTGTTACTCTTTATATAGCAGAACAGCAGAATCATGATATATTTTTCACAACAAGCGTGTTAAAAGTATTACAGGTTTTTTCAGTTGATTTCTTTTGCGTGTGTTTGTATGTGTGTGTTTGTGACTAAAGTTAATAGTCTGTTTCATGCATGCAACAATCATGAAAAAAATGTTGTAATAGATAAAAACTTTCCCCTTTAGGGATGGCATCTGTTTCATTTTTTTCTCATCAAGCTTTAAATTTCAAGTTATATTTAAAAAAAATCTATTGTCTGATTATCTAAAATCTGATATAAATCTATAATATTATATAAAATCTGAATTTTTACCAGCATAAAACTAATGTGGTAGAAATGTCCAGTGGACGTGTTTCACAGTGTGCATAGTGAAAAATGATGCATCTTTAGAAAGAGTGTGAACATATTCTCCCCGAAAAGCAAATGAACTGTTGGGGAAAAAAATCCAACCTTATATAGGGCCAAGCACAATATAAGAATTAAGTTAATAACAATTTAGAGTTTTGCAGATAGAAATAAAGTTGAATATTCTCTTTTTTTCAGTTTTTACAAAGCCAGACAAACACAACTGATGTGCTTGATTTGTTTATTTTTTATGTAAAGCTTATTTCATAATTGCCATATCACTTAAATCAAGATAAGCAATGTCTTCCTTTCTCCCTTGAATCTACCTCATTATTTTCAGACACTTTGTGGAAAGAAAAGTCACTTTTTACATGTAACAGCCTCAAGCCTCACTGGTTATAATGAAAATGTGTAATGGACAAGTGTATCTATCTGCATACATACACTTGTTGATACTCTGTAAAACTAGTTTTTGCTGCATATCATAAAAGGGGAACTTGGAATCAGTTGCACATGTGGTTACGTTTCTAATGAGAACTAATCAGAAATTCAGGAAGCCACTTTTTTCATGGTTTTGATTATACAGAAAACCACTATCTTGTCACTATCAGTTTTATGCACAGTGGTGCTATCAGAGATGCAGGACAGCAATGTTGCAATGATTATCTTGGTTGTGCTCAGAAAATCATTCAGTCAGTCTCACAGTCTTATCATATTGACTGGTTGTTTCATCACCGTTATAATATCATTGATGCAGAAAGGACATTTGACTCTCAGTGCTCAAAACAGCAAAAAGAAACTTGTGTCCTTTTGTCAAATTGAGACCACCATGAACTCCTAAGACCCCGATTTGGGGAAAAAAACTTGACTTTCCTCTTTTTATAAATTATTTTCTAACAGTGATCCATCTTATCTCCTTTTATTCTGTTTGTTTTTCAATTCCTGAGAATTTCTTACAAAAAGAGCCTTTTTTTTTTCCAGTGCACACAATTTAATGTTAAGATTTTCCTTCTTCTGTTTCAGGAGGCTTCGCAGTCCCACCTCCAGTGAGACACTATGCCAGGGCTGCAAAGAAAGTGAAGACGGGTATTTCAAAACAACTTTTTGTTTTTGTTATAAAACCCAAGCACACTTATTTTGGCTTTAAAATCTCATGTGAGCATTTGGCTTGTTTCAGGCCCAGAGAGCCAGCTTGGTGATCTTCCTCCGACGATGCTGAAGGCAGATTATGCTGCTGTCCCACTTGCTCAATCGTAAGAAAAGCATTTGCATCATACCTGAAAGAAATTCAAGATAAAAAAAATATAAATATACATAAAAGTATTTGTATGTCCTGTAGTTTTTTATGATGTGTCTTATAATAAGTATCTTAGGACAGTAAGTAATGATTTTTAACCATTGATTAATTGGTCAATTAATTAATGACTTGGGCAAAACTTGTTTTAGTTTCCAGTTTAGATGACAGGAAATAAGAAAACAAAAACAGGTTGCTCCTTAATTGTTCTATTACACTAATATTGAACAATAAATAGTTGCGTGCTAAATCAAGAACTTTTTGTCGACAATATTATTGGTCAAGAATCAAATCGTCAATATTTTTTACATGAAAACTGATTTTGGAAACAACAAAACAAGAGAGAACCTGTAAAGCTGCAGTGTAAAATGTGGTTTGGGTCCACCTCACCAGGGAAAATAAATTGGGTAAAATAGTGTCACCAGAGCAAAGAAAAAACCTGCTGACAATCAAATACACCACCAGCCAGTTTCATAGACTGTTTCAGCACAAGCTGCACTTGATGTGAATACTACATGCTACTTTTCTGCCTCCCACGTTTCTGGGATCAGTTCACTATGCAGTCAGCCAGCATTGATAACAAAATAAATAGCTGAATGACATAAGTGACACAACAAAAGGATGCTGCTGCTGTTGCAGTCCTGATGTATTTTAGCAGGATTTTATGTTATGATTGAAGTAGAATGGAAATAAGCTGAGCAATCTTCAATTTTCTTTTTACAAATAAAACTGCAAGAAGTGCATTTATAAGCTGTCAAATTATCTTTTTATAAAGTTATGAAAGCTGGATCTATGTATTTCCACTGTTGGTCTATTGTATAATAGACCAGTAACATATAACTGAGTTGTGGTTCTAATCTGACATAATGTGAACTCTGTGGATGTCGATGTATATTTCTGTTGAAGTATGAATTGTATGGCTATTAAATATTGTGTTTTTCTTCTACAGGACTGATGATCTTGTCAAACGTCTTCTTTCATTGGAACTTGCAAATCATGTAAGGACTTAGAACTTAATATGTCACTATGTGTGGTTTGACTTTGTTTCTTTTTAATGTCCATAGTGATGCTGGTTTTATATTTGATTTTCTTAGCTGAAGCTAAAGACTCAAAATTGAGTGACATGATTTGCTCATTTTCAAATAATCAAGTTTAGAAATTGACCTTAAAAATGTTGAATTATTTCCATTCAACTTTCCATCATATTTTTGTCATTTTTCACATGTACTTTAAAATGAATTTGTAACATCTTGCATCTTGGACTGCAACTCAACATTTGGTTTGGATGGCATTTTACAAAGAGATTAGCAGCTGAGGGATTGTGTATATAAGCTTAACCAACTTCCCCTGTTCCCACTGAAGAAAAGCAGCCCACAGCATGATACTGCCACCACTGTGTTTCTTCTGTACGGATATTATATCCCTGCAGACTCTTTGACCAAGTAATTGATTATCAGTAATATATAAAGCTGTGATAATGTTTTCAGAGAGAAAAGCTGCAGCTGAAAAAGGAACAACTGATTGCCAAAGTTCAGAGAGATGAGAATGACCGCAATTCAGTGGAAGTCCAGGGTGAGAAGCTGTTGGTCTTGTATTTTATGTCTCCAGTGAATCATATATTTACAGCCTTATCGTCATAAAATGGGAATTGAATTCCACCTCTGATGTTTCTCACTGCAGTGGCTATTTTGACTGCAAGAATTCGAAACTATCAGGAGCATTTGCAGAAGCACCACAAGGTGAGTGAAGTCATTTATCTCACCCCCACCCCCACACGTGTAGCCATTCTACATCCATGCTTTATGAAAACAAACTAACATGATTCAGAGTTGTCTTCATGTGTGTCAGCTCATCTCACTTTAACTTCCTTTGGTGTGAAGTTTATATGTGCTACAGGAAATCCTGTGTACTAAACCCACATGAAATAAAATGTGCGCAAGCAAAGCCACGGTCGGAAGTTTCCATCTTACGTCACACTTTGAACATTTTATTTATTTTAAAAGTGGTGCGTAGAGGTTGTCTATTTAACCAGCATCTCTGTTCCGTTAATAAGTTGTATTTGTTTTTCATTAGCAAAAAGTTGAGTCAGCAGACATTGATTGTTGATTTTAACATGTTTCATTCTAGGACAAAGCTAATAAGAGGCGCATGCTTATGGCCATTGATCGCAGAAAAAAGCTTCTGAAAAACCTGAGACTGGTTCGTTTTGACACCTTTGAGAGAGTGTGTGAGCAGCTTGGCATCACCTACACCTTCCCCCCAGAGTACTACAGGCGGGCCACCCGCCGCTGGCTGGCCAAGAAAGAGTTCTGCATCAAGGTAATGAATACATAAACCCAGTGTTTTGTTTGCATTAAAATTTCCCTAACATTATTTCTTTAACAGTTTTTTCTGCTCTACGAAGAGTTATTCATAAATACTACTTTGCCTTACCATTGCTTCAAGGTTGGTTTCACACCTAAACTAATACTTTTCCTGTCGTTTCTCAGGTTTTCAAGGCTGTGCAGAAGCAGAAAGCAGAGCAAAAGATGAAGCAGCATTTAGACACCACAGAGTCAGAGGAAGCCAAGGCAGCAGGAGCTCAAACACAATAAAACAAACTAGTCTGAAGAACTGTCTGCTCTGAGTGCTTAGGGACAGGTTTCCTAGTTTGATCTCAAACATTTACCTTCCATCTTCTGTTTCCATTCTGATGTTTTTTTCATTTTCACTTGTGTAATTGTCTTACAATGGTGGAGCATATTGGAAATAAAATAACTTTAAAAAAAAAGTGTGTCTTGTTGTAGTTTATCAACAAAGCGACAGATGATTTAGATGACCAAATAAATGAATTTCTTAGAATTCAAAGTGAAGTCAAATTTAACAAGAAAACCTCAGCCTGCAGATTATTCACTCTATCTAAACTTTCAATCATACAGTCAACAGCATTCTTTAGAAACAAGTTGTTTTTCCTTTGCATTAAATGATAAAATGTGTAATATGCAATAGTTTAAATCCAAAACAACCTTTGAGAGTTTTATTTCCTACTCATATTTTGTCTGCTTTCCTCTGTGTAAAATTGGATCTCAACTTAAAGCCAATCATATTATTCAAGATATCAAATTGTTTTAAAACCTGAAATTGGGTAAAAACCTAAAACCACAACAAATAAACTTTCTATAAAGGCAATCCACAAAGTTTTAACAAGCCAAAATCAGATTAATGCATTTGATGTGTGAATGCTTTAGAAAGAACAGGACACCTACTGAAAAACGTGTGGAAGGGTTAAGCATAATTTTAATGTATTAAAGTTGGATCCTAAAAAATGTAGCATTAAAGCACATACATGGACTTGCAGTTAGTTTGGCTTGTAGGTTTTCATATTGGTCGTAACTGCAACGATTAGTCGAAACGATTAGTGAAAAACTATGGGCAGTTAGTCACAGTGAAAGAAACAAGGCTACAGTGAAACTCCAACATCTATAAACCAAGGTGTGGATGGTAGAAATCCAGCTGATATTTCTTTTCAGGGTTAAGTCACTATCAAACAGGAACAGACCTGATGAAGCTAACCATAATTTTGCCTTTGTGATGTTGCTTCCCAGAGTTCAAGATATATATAGATATATATATACCTATATATAGATATAAGCGATCTCTACATTGCAATCTTTTTGCTGCCAATGAGCAACCAGATTTCCACACAGTCCATCATCACCTATCTACAGCCATGGAGGGATTCAAAGATCCAGGTATTTGGGCCTTTTGAAACATCTATGATTGAAGAGAGTAGAGCCTTCTTATTTAAATGGAAGTCAGTGCAACTAAAGTGTTTGTGGGAGCTGTGATGTTATGGCAGATAAGTTGTACAATAATAACTTTCTGCTGAGTTTTAACAGTCCAGTAAAACAAGGTTAAAGTAATATGAGAACCGAAGTCTTTCATCTTAGCCTGCCTCTAACGCCTTGATCCCTAATTCCTGAGTGCTTAGGCAGAAATCAGCTGTACTTCTCTTGTGAGCATTTTTACTCTTTACCAAAGGCCTTCTTCACTTAACACAGTTGGAAAGAACAGACTACATGTTATTGTCAGAATAAGGGATTGTGTTAAACCTCCACAGAAGCAAAACCTAACAACCCCAAAGACAGATATTACTATCAAATTCAAGCTATTTTTTTATGTGAGATAATCACTGTGAGGTTACTCTGCTAAAGTCCCAGAAGAAACTGAAATGCAGACGAATCCAGAACATGTTGGTGACTGCGTATTGCTAAATGCCTAAAAAAGCCGCTCTCCAAGTAGATTCTACACCAAACGTGAAACGAATTAAAAAACAAACGCTTGCCCTGGCTGTCCTCAGGTATATCTAAACAGGAAGAGAGGCCTATGTAAAGACCCCTCCCTCTTTTATAGACCCTCCTCCTAAAAAAATGTAGAAAGCTTCTTGCAGCATCTCTACTTCCCACTAAACTGTCTTCTTCTAAACTGTGCTTGTAACAGTTTTCACAAGTACAGGCCTTTCTTAACGTAGCCTAGAAATAGAATTTAGTTGTGCTCATCTCTTGGTGACCTGCATCATTTGAACGTTGACCCCTAGAAGCTGTTGTCTTAGAGACACAATTGTCGTTTACTGGCCTCATTTAGATTCTCCACAGATCTTTCTCATCCTCAGAAAGAGCAGTTTGTTGGTGAACCAGCATTTCACAGCTCAAGATCGTCACAATTTCCTGTGTGGTGTGAAGCTTGTCAGTTGATCAAACGGAGTTCAGACTTCTGGTAAGTGACATGTTTGCTCTCTCTCTCTTAGCAAGTTAACCTTCGAAGCTCTTCGGTAATTTATCTCAACTGTTAAACTGTTCAACTGTTACATTTTCAAACTGATTTTGGGGAAATTTAGATTTTTCATATGCAGACAAAAACTTTCAAATGCATTGTTTTTCTTTTACTACCTCATGATCCATCCCTCTTAATTAAGGTTGCATTTATTGTCTATTGCTACAAAAAAGCAATTATTAAAACTATAGTAAAGGTTAGGTTTTGTTCTGGAACTAATGAACAGATTATGGACGGCAATGTTTATTTTAACAGGGCGTTTGCTGTTTAAAAATATATATCTTCATTGTTTTTAGGACATTCAAAGAATAAATCTGCTACTAAAGTTAAAATCATTAGTAGCATTGTTTTACTCTACACACAATTTTAATAGTGTGTAGATTAAAACAATTTTTTGTGATGATATCGGTTTCCTTGGCAATTAGGAAATAGATGAAAGTTTTGTTAAAAAAAAAACATGTTATCAATGAAAGGTTTGTAAAGTCTTATTGCTTAATCGAAGGTATTAAGTAACGTTTTTTGTATTTTGTGGGGAGTAAAAATTTGGTTGAATAGTTTTCTACAACAGATGACATTTAAATGTTTCATAAGCAGTCTTGTATTGCATGGAAAGAAAGGTTGTCATCGCTTCTTCAACCCACAACAGTCTTTCACTTTTTTCCAGGTTTTTTCAGTCGCTGAATTTGAACTTTTCCTGTCCAAATGTCAAACCCGGTGGTTACCAGCCAACCTGGTGCAGGAGGCTATGGAACCAATGTCCAGACTGGGGAGTGGAGCACAGGATTATGTTCCTGCTTTAGTGACTGTTTAGTTTGTGAGTGGAGTCTTACCATTTATCCATATAAAACCTTTATGTTTTAACATGGTCAGAAAGAAATAGTGTTGTTTGTCAAAATGTCTTAATAAAATGTGTTTTCAGGTGCCCTTGGTTGTTGCTGTCCAATCGGTCTTCACTGCTACACTGCAAACAAGTATGGTGAAAACTGCTGCTTGGGTTGTGTGCCAGGAGGCATGACTGCCATGAGGACTCATATGAGACTGACTTATGGCATTCAGGTATGACATTTGCTCAATCTTCTCATGTAAAGCAAGACAGACATTTTGCAAAACCGTAGATCTTAAGAAAGGCTGAGATGTCATGATAAATGCAGTACCAGGTTTTAACTGAGATTACGAAAACTGACCTTGCATAGATTTCTTAATACAAGTTCCCTATTGGTAACTGTTCTTGTCTTCATTTAACTGCAGGGAACAGTTTGCAACGACGCCCTCATGACTTTTTTCTGCGGATTGTGTGAAGTATGCCGGATGGCTCGAGAAGTTCGTATCAGGAATGGAGACATTTCACTGTAACATGATGAACAGGATTCAGGAAGCCGTGTGCTTTTAAAAATTACGGGTTGGGTTTTAATAAGAATGGGAAGGAAGAGGAGTCACCACTGAAACCTGCAGTTAAATGTAATAAATGTAACTCTGCTTATATTGAAGGTCTGCTGTCTTGTATAGAATCTTCTTTTATCAAATGTATCATTTATATGCATGCCTTGAATGATTCAAACATACTTCTTATCCACAATATCATGTTTCAATTCATTTAAAAAAAACATTTTCCTGTGGTATGATAAAGGAATAACATGGAGATGCTGTATGAATATTTTGTTTTGAAATTAAACTCCTATGAAGGTTTTTAGATCTAAAAAAAAACTTTGGTGTAAGAAAAGAATTTCCTATGGTTTGATCATTTCCAACCAAAAACAGTAATGAGCTAGATGAGGATGGTC
>JAUZNJ010046078.1:0-32118 GCA_034780135.1 Jordanella pulchra | reverse complement strand
TCCTCCTCAAACCGCTTCCTCCTCCGACTGTTTCCTCCTCAGACCGCTTCCTCCTCAGACCGCTTCCTCCTCAGACCCCTTCCTCCTCAGACTGCTTCCTCCTCAGACCCCTTCCTCCTCCGACCCCTTCCTCCTCAGACAGCTTCCTCCTCCGACTTTTTCCTCCTCCGACCGCTTCCTCCTCAGACCGCTTCCTCCTCAGACCACTTCCTCCTCCGACTGCTTCCTCCTTCGACCCCTTCCTCCTCCGACCCCTTCCTTCTCAGACCGCTTCCTCCTCCTACTGCTTCCTCCTCCGACCCCTTCCTCTTCTGACCGCTTCCTCCTCAGACCCTTTCCTCCTCCGACTGCTTCCTCCTCAGACTGCTTCCTCTTTGGAACGCTTCCTCTTTGGAACGCTTCCTCCTCAGACAGATTCATGTTTAACATGAAAGGCACATTTTCATTTATTCTAAGGAGCTAAGTAAGCTAATTATTAACAGACAGAAAAATCCCTGAATTTGATTTTATTGTAAACTATATACAGACTCACATCTACGGTACTAAACCACTAAAATACACACCTTCAACTTTTGGCAACCTCCAGTATTTAGATGTAGAAAAGGGAAACTGATGAGGAGGTCATCCTACCTGCTCTTCTAAACCTCTGTCAGATGTGAGTCCCCTGACCAGGTTCACAGCTATGGTTCATCTGCATCAAGGATTATTTCCATTTTCAAAGGATGCACTGAAAGAAGGTTTAGCTACAATGAAAGGCTGAACCTGAAGCTGACTGGAAACATAAACATTAGAAATGTGCCGGCGTTCCTCAGGGTAATGTTAAAGGCCCTGATAAGATCTCAGCCTGGGAACTAAGGCCGATGTTGTCCAAGCTACTTTAGAAAATGTAGTGAGTGAAGCTAGAGGTAATTCTACATTAAATGAAGCTTCACTTCACTGAAGCTTCTCACCAGAGAAAAATAAATCAAAGCTAAGCTACATTAAAATGACAAAAGTAGCTGAACTACATCAAAGCTTCTTTTTTAAAATCAAACTTCTATCATTCGAATTCGTTTTTCTCTAGTGATAAAAAAAAACTGTGACAAACAGATCAGATCAATTCAAATGTTTATCACACTCTTCTCTCTTAACAATACCAATACTTACGTTCAAATTTCAAACCTAACTTTACGATTCAGATATAAATTCAATAATTCATAATAAATAATAAATTAATTATTCATATAAATTAATTGTAAAGCAGTATTTAGTTTTAATTAAACCTTAGATCTACCTCATTGCTCTAAAAGAACCAGTTAATTCTTGGATTATTCGGTCTTTCTACAGTCTGTGTTTAGTAGAATATTTATTAGCCCCATGTTGTCCTTCTAACTTTTCCTTCTTTACATCCAAATGAGCTTTTATAACGCACACATACACGTGTGCCCACAAAACACACACACAAAGTTAATATTTTGCTTTCAAAGCACATATTTTTGGCTAAAACTATGTTAGCTGTTGATGCTGCCTGAGTTGTGATGATGAGCTCAGCTGATTGTGTAGGAAACACCTGAAAGTAGCGGCATGTTTGTCCTCTGTTCCTCTCCATGTAAGCCTCTGCTTCCCACCGGCTGCATAACATAGTTTTTACGGGTTTTCATGGTTTTCTGGGGCGTTATAAGTTATAATACTTCTGCTACGTCTGTGTCAGGAGATGATGAGGACATATGGCTTTAAGGTCTAGAAATGTTTGGGAAAATGTTGCTTGAAGCATCTGTGGACATGACTCCGGTACTTGATCCTGAACGTAGCTTAACTTCTGAAAAGCTGTTTGATATATAAACCAGCAATGCTATGACCGCGTTACTGGGAATTATTGTTAAGCTACAAACACCACTTGTAACAATGCTACTGGTAACAACACTACTTCTAACTATACAATCTAGTACATAGAATCTCAGCCCAGCAGGTGGCAGTAATAAGAAATCCCAATGTTTCATTCAGTCATTTGGAAAGTTAAGTTTAGATATAAACAGATATTTATGTAATGTAAAAGAAGACGAGCAGCATGCACGGTGTTTAAATCATAGAAATCAAGCCTGGAAATGTTCCCTCATCCTGCAGAGCAACAACATTGCTATAAAAATAAGGAAGAGTTCACGCTTCACTAGTTTAGGTTTAGATGAAAAAGACAAGATCTTAGAAAAATGTGTTGTTTTTTTTTTAAGGTAAAGTAAAACCTTAAGATGTGCTCTACTATTAAATGTTTTTCTTATTCATAAAAAATGCTGATGAGGCCAATAAATCTTAAATGTGACAGACACTGGTGACAGTGGTTATAAAATACCCTTTTGCTGTTACTTCACCACATCAATAAACATTTTATTTCTCGCTTATATTCAACATATATCAATGAAAGCAGATATCTTCTGTCTCCTGCTGCTCATCAATCCTGCAGATCAGATTCGAGCCAGAGAGTCTACAGATCCAAGTGATTCCCAGTATTTGAACCCACCGACACAAGAACTGCAAACATGTTCCATCCAATAAAAGTGGACCTTTTAGGACGGAGGACGCAGTGTGGCTTTCTCGTCAGACATGTTTTTACAGCAGCTGAACAGACGGCAGCCATCTTTAACCCTGTCCAGACAGGTTTTCTTGAAACGATAAACTCGGCCGAACATCTAGATGCAACACAAGGCTCACACATGCTTTTTATTCCTGCATATCTTGTCTTTGCTTTTGTTGGATCATGTTCTTGGAGCATGACTCAGCACTGTTGGGATTTGGCCAAATATTACCTCACATGTTGCTGCAGCTTTTTATGGAGTAACTCCTCTTTCTTCTTTAAGTTGTTTCATTTCTCACCGGCTACATGCTTGGCAGTTCTTGCATGGGAAATGTGCACCTGAATCATTTTGCTATTGTTTTATTGGAGTTTATTCTCATTTTTTTTGCTCAGAAAGAGTCTGTTTCCTGTAGATCTGTGATGAGATTGTCCTCCCCGTCCCCTTTGTTTGTTTTTGATTTGTCTTGGATCCTCTGACCTCCTTGCTTGTCTCTCCTGTTTGTGCAGTCGTCTGCTGCGATGCTGTTCACTGTAATTCTTCACTATCCCCGGCACCCCCCTCCCCTCCGCCTCCACCCCGTCCACCCCCCCTCGTTCCTGTCCTGTGGGGTTCCGCAGTAGTAGAGACATGGAGTCCTGCTGTGAACAGGCTGAGCCCAGCTCTAGATCACGTCTAGCTTAAAGTAGACGAAGGGAGGCCAGATGCTGGTCGCTCCACAGTTTTTTATGTTTGCCTTTTTTGTTGTTGTTTTTTTTTTTGGGGGGGGGGGTGTAGTTATTATCTTCATATTTATGACAGGTCATCAGCTCCAACCTGAAGAATTAAGGTGAAGAGCATTAATTTCTTTTGCCTTCCTCTCTGTGTGCCTTTTATTCGAGCCATTTGTTCTGGTTGATCTTGAGATGATTTCCTTTGGTGTGTTTTGTCTTTTTTCCGGCTTATTGCATCCTGCATGGTCTGACTGTGAGCTTCGTTCCTGCTCTCTCTCCTTACTTCTCCTCCTTCCTCTCGTTCTCCTGAAGCTCTGCTGTCCCCCCCCCCTGAGTGAGCTGCTGTGAACTAGCATGAGATCCCTGCATCCCACTCTTCCTGCCTCTCCCACAGCATCGTTCCTGCTTCCCATCCTTCCGCTCATGGTTTCATCTCTACTCCACTTCAATCCATCCTCTCATCTCTTACTGTCATAATTATCCTAAATACATTGAAAGATGTATTTGTGGTTGAGCTGAGGGACCAGGGTCATAATATGTAAGGCAAATAAGGACGGTGAGAACAACACAAGGACACCTTTATGTCTGAGATGTCTCTCTGTCTTCTCCCTTTCACACTCTCCGCCGCAGACCACGGGGAGATGATGGACATGCAAGGTTTTGGAGGCAGCCCATCGTCGTGGCAACAGACTGAAGTAACCGCTCAGGAGTTGCTGTGCCAGTCCTGCTCCACAGCTGGAAGCAACGCGTCCTTCGACTACGCAGCCAGCTGTACCTGCCTGCACCAGCCGTCAGACATTCACACGTACGCATCAGAACCAGAACCTCCGTGTTTCCAGGGAGCCCGGAGGCACCAGATGCAGTTTTTTAAAACTTAAACTTTGTTTCCTTAAAATGTTGCCTGTTATTTGTGTTGCTAAGCAGCTGAAAAATAGATATTTTATGCTTTGGAAAAACCAAATCCATCTGTTAGAGCCGTCGGCTGTTTTAAGCCTGGTGATTTTGTGAGGAAGACCCTCCTCTTCCTCAGCGACCTCCCAGTGGTCTCTGCAGCATTCAGCTGCATAAATCTTTATATCAGACCTGATTTAAGGAATGACTGTGTGTCATTAGTGTTCATCTCAACATTAGATGTTTATTCTGCGACCCTGATGAAGGTGTTTCTATATTAGCTGTATTCATATTAATATGATCATCAGTTGAAGCTCTCAGGTGTTTGCAGTAGAAATCGAACTGGTATTTAAACAGCTTTCATCAGAATATCCTTAACTTTCCCTCAAGCACAAGGAGCAGAATTCACTTTGCTACGAAACACTTTGACAAAATGGAAAAGCTTCAGGTTGAGTTTGTTAAACAGGGATAAAGGAGGAGCTCTGTTATCAGAAGGATGACTGTGTGCATATAAGAGGGAGAGATTTAACAGTGATGAAGATGATGTGATTCTGTTCCCTAGCGTTCCACTGAAGATGCTCTGTCAGAACATGAAGCGGCAGATCGTCTCCAGAGCTTTTTATGGATGTAAGTTCTCTTTGTTCTTCCACGAAGACGACGGGATGATTTTATCTGTCCTGAAAACAGATCTACGCAGATTTAGATCCGTTTGTTTTACAGTTTATTTTTATAGTGCATTATTTACTTTATTTCATTAGACTATTAGTTTCAAATTAAAGACATTAAATTCCTTAAGTGGCTTAACTCACTGTTAGGTTTGTTTGCAGTGGGTTAACCCTCCACCTGCTTCTCTAAAAGCATCATGGGATTCCTGACTAACAGGCAGGAGTCCATGATTGATAATGTCCAGAAAGTAGAGATGCTTCACTCTGATTTAAAATTTAACATTATTTTATTTAGGTATAATTTATCCTTTGAGAATTAAAACCTTTAGAAAATATCTGAGCAGCTTTAAAAGTACTTGTAGCCTTTCAGACACAAAATGAAAAGTGTTTTTATGTCAGATCACAGACAGACGAAGAATGAAGTAAAGATTTAGGCCAGTATTGATATTATTATGATTGATAACCAATAACTGGTAGATGACCTGCACTGAATTTATAGTTTCAGACTCATTTTGTTTCATTTTCACCAGAAACCTAAAGATTTTCTTCATTCTGAGTTTGTCTTGAACCTCCTGCCTGCTGAGCTCAGCTGGTGCCTTGTCCATGTCTCACCTGTCCATCAGGGCTGGCATACTGTCGACACCTGTCCACCGTGCGGACCCATCTGTCAGCTCTGGTCAACCACAACATCGTCCCCCCCGACAGGCCTTGTGAGGCGTCAGGAGGACTCAGCAAAGAGGTGTGGAGCAAGTACCAGAAGGACTGCAAGGTGGGTGCAGACAGTAAACCTGCAGGAACCTCAGCATCCATGCAGGAATGTCAATCTGCCCCCCAGGCGCCGCAGAGGGCTGCAGTTTACATCTATGGGGAAATAATCACACCTCTACTGCAAGAAGTGACAATAACAGAGTTTATTCCCTTTGCTTTTGTGTTTCTTTATATTTAGGAGGCAGGTTAAAAACCACAGGTCCTTCGGATTAAAGGGTTACGGCACAGAGAACAACAAACGATGCATCCGGATCAGATCAGTCAGAAACTGTTCAACAAAAGTAGCTGTACTTAGAGAAAAATGGTTTCAATTCTATTTAATTTTATTTAGAGAAGCAATTTTCAGTTCAGTTTATTTATTTAGCACTAATTTACAAATCATGTCATCTGAGGTCTGATTGGTGGAAAACATCGGTTTCACATCTAAGAACCGGCCGATAATCCATCTTCTAAAATGAAGAAAATCGAGGGCGATCGATCATCTGGCTCATAAATCTCTGCAACCCTAATTCATTGTAATCAGAATCAAACGAGTCTGATTGATTGGTCCATCCGCTGTTCCTCATCTTCCTACTTCTGCATACAGGAGGACATGAAGTGTTGAGCTCTGTCACCGTTTGAAGCTCTACTGCTTGTGTTTTAGAAGAAGAGTAAAGTTTACATGTTTAACATCAAGACAAAGTCACTGCAAAGACGGATCTAAAAGAAGCCAAAACGTCTGAAAATCCGCGAGTTTTTCCTCAGTTTGAGCAGGTAAATCAGAGGAGCTGCCAGCAGGATTTTTGCGCTTAGATTGAGATAGTTAGATATTATACAGCTGAACTAAAATAATGGCTTTTTATTCTTATTTAAATCGTTAATTGTTTGATTCCTTTGATAAATTTTCTAACCAGCTAAACTCAAGGAAAATCACACGAGAAAAATGATTCACATCTATTTATTTTCTTTTGGCCGTTCATTAATGAACAGTTTGAATGAACTGTCTTTGTGAAGAGCCTTGAGATGACATGTTGTGATTTGGAGCTATAGAAATAAACGGAATTGAATTGAAATTGAATTGAATTAACTTTCAAACTGTTTTTCGGTTCGGTCCCGTATACAGAGTCTGTGAGGATAGAAAATAATATGTGAACAATCTGAGGATGAAAAGATGTGTTGTTCTGGTCTTTAAGCATCCAGCATGCTGAGGGCAGTGATAGATATTCATTTACTTTTATTTTGTTGTAATGCTGCAACATAAGAGTTGCATTTGTATGAAGCAGCATATTTAGGCTCATATAGTGTCTCCAAATGAAACTACTGCTTCAGTTATGTAAGCTACCGTATCGGGGGTGTGCAAAGACTAACATTTAGCTGAACAGTGGAGTCCAGCAACACGGCCTCGGCTCTGCGCTGGGTGGGAGGTTTCTGCACCTCAACCATCAGTTCCAGAACAGAACATGCATCTCTCTTCCTCCTTTCTTTAGTCTTCCTGTTGCACCCTGAGAAACTTTCCACAGTACAGAGTGATGCAGTGATAAGTGTCATGGAGAACATAGATTAGCTGCTGCAAAGCTCGGTGAGATGCTCTTCTTCCTGCCAGCAAAGTGTGAAGACGTTTGGTCTCAGACCAACGTGGAGACCACGGCTCACCAGAAATCCTCCTCCTGCAGACCTCGGCTGTTCTGGACGGTTCTTCTTATTTTTGTTTCTTTCAGATGAGTTGGTTTTAGTTCAGTGTGAAGCAGGCTTTAGGTGATCAGGAGTTATCTACAGAAAACATTTTGCTTTGATGGTTAATGATAAGAAGCAAGCCTGGTCTTTAGTTGGAAGGTTGAGGCTTCAGCGATCAGCCAGAGATCCGTGGGAGGAAAGGTCGCCGCTAATGTGTGTTCCCTTCACAGCAGTGGCTGCGGTGAAAACACTGATTCATTCTAGGAGCCTTTTTGCTGCCATAAGTTTCTAATCAAGCCTCTTAGTTGAACCTGTTTCTTCTTCTTCCATCCTAAGCTCCAATGCAGTCATGCTAACCGTAGGCGGCGATCACACGTCGTCTCCTCCGCTTTAATGAAAAAGTAATGAGATTTAGTGAACTGGAGTCTCATTAGTGAGTGCAGTCTGACACCATCACAGCTATTAAGGCAGCGACTGTAACCGTTCATCAGCTCCAACAGTCATCATCACTGCTTTACTCTCTGTTCATATCTGCAACCTTTATCTTCATCCGTGTCTTCTTCTGTGCGCTGCGCCATCGCTCTTCCTCTCCCTCCATTATTGATGTGCTGCCGTTTCCGCATCTCGTCTCTCATGTGGATCTTTCTGTTTGTGTCTCCAGAACTACAAGGAGCTGGAGCTGCTCAGGCTGGTCTATTATGGAGGAGTGCAGCATGAGGTCAGGAAGGAGGTGTGGCCCTTCCTGCTGGGACACTACAAGTTTGGGATGAGCAAGAAGGACATGAGCCAGGTACAAACAGCCGCGTTCAGATCAGGCCTCATTTGGCCTTTCACCATCTCATCTCTTTTTATTTCCTCGTGGAGATTGATGCCAAGATCCTAGAGCGCTACCAGCAGGTGATGCGGGAGTGGAAGGCCTGTGAGGTCATCGTCAAGCAGAGGGAGAAGGAGATGCAGTCGGCCATCTTTGCTAAGCTGTCCTCTGGCAGCAGCATCGACAGCCACGTCCTGCGGCTCGCTCACAGAGACTCCACACTCAGCAATGAGGTGAATCCAGACTGAATGAAAGATCCTCAACAGCTCAGCAGGTTTTCTGTTTTATCACCGATGAATATTTCAGTTAAATTAGACAAAGAAATAAGTCCAGTAAAGAACTGTTTTTGTGTTCCGAAAGATTAACCAATGGTCTCCTAAACCCAAAACCTGCAGAAACATCTGACATCATGTGTGACAAGAAATGTTTCTTGGAGAGATTTGATGCATCAGCAGCTTTTTAAAGGTCTTAAGTAAAGACTTTAACTAGGCCACTTTAAAAATGTTACCAGCTTTAGGTGATCAGACTTGGACGTGCTGTTTTGTTTTTATTCCATTGTCCTGGGTGGTTGGGGGTGGGGGGGTATCTGTCTCAGGGATCATGTCATATAATGAGGCGCTCTAATGTAACTAATCTGACATATAACTGCTTAAAACCTTCCAGCAGGTTGTTCGGTCCACAGAACATTTTCCAGAACATAATCCATCAGGGTCTCGCTGGGGCTGCTTCCTGTCTCCTGCAGGACAATTAACCAGTCATTCTTTTGGATGGTCGGAGGAAGCCGGAGTACCCGGAGAGAACCCACACATACACGGGGAGAACATGCAAACTCCATGCAGAAAGACCCAGGAAGGGAATCGAACCCAGCTGCAAGGCAGCAGAACTACAAACTGCTCCACCGTGCAGCCGCAGTTCAATTCCAATTCAGTTTATTTCTACTGCACCAATTGTTAAAACAGCATTTTCAAAGCTTTACAGAGACAATAAAATCAGACCATCCAGTCAGATCAAAGGTTCAACGTTTTCTATCTATGAAAACCAACTGATTGCATCGCTCACATCAAGCATGCAGCGACAGTGGAGAGAAAAAACTCCCTTTTAACAGGAAGAAACCTCCATCAGAACCAGAACAGCTGTGAGTGAGGATAGTCAGCATAAAACCTGCTGCTCTGAAAGCTTTGTCTGATGTTTATCTTATCTGATTTCTTTTGGAAGCAGAGACTCCTAGGAGTTAATGCAGATCTTCTCTATTGTTTATTTTTGCTCTTTTGTTTTTTTCTCTTTTCATCCTTCCTGTCTACATCTCTTTCTTAGTTCTTGTCCCTTCTTTCTTTCTCACCTGTTCCGTCTCCATGTCTGTTGTTTACCCTTTGTCAGTCATATCGGTCTACTAAGTTGTCGGGACATCTATTCCCAGAGCCATATCAGCAAAAAAACAAACACCAAAAAGAGAAACAGTTCATCAGTTTTCTCATCAAAGGATGAAAGAGATCAGATCCAGTTAGTACCGGTACCAGTAGCAGCAGTAATTTAGAACAAAGTTCATCAACTGAATGGAATCAAATCTGAACGGATCGGATTCCTTTAAATGTCCAGTTATTCTGTTTTCTTTTTTATTTAAACTGGTTTTATGTTCTTTCGTTCTTGAACTCCGCCTGTTTTCATCGGTTGATCAGACTGTCCTTCCTCAGGTCTTTATGTCTGTGGACGAGCCGGACGCTGGGAGCCAGGAGACCCCGAGCGGAGAAGATAACGCCCCGGTCATGACCACCCTGGCCCCGCCCACTGCTGGGCCCCCAGAGGAGCGTCCTCTGGTAGAGTTTGACTCCCCCGACTCAGGCCTCCCTTCCTCCAGGAACTACTCTGTGACTTCTGCTCACTCTCAGATCCTGTCCAGCATAGACGACGCTCAGAGCACTGAGGAGGAAGGTGGGACCTCAGTGGGGGGGCGTCAGGACTCTCTGACGGAGGACAGGCTGTGCAGTCAGCTGGACAAACTGGTGACGAGTGGAGCCGCCGCTGAGGGGGTGTCGGCCTCTCTGTCCTCCTACACGGTGCGTTGGCAGAAAGAAGAAACTCTGTTTCTGTTTAGTTTGACCCATAAGCAGCAGGTCTCAGATCGGACCCTTTGCTGCATCTCCAGACTTTACTGCAGCAGTCCGAGGTCGTCCTCCTGCAGCAGACTCAGCGGTGCTGACCCTACTTGTTTCTTCCTGCAGATCGAGCTGCTGGACACGGTCGCCCTCAACCTACACAGAATAGACAAAGATGTGCAGCGCTGTGATCGCAACTATTATTACTTCACCGCGGCCAACCTGGAGAGACTACGCAACATCATGTGCAGGTAGAGGAAGCTGATTGGATGATCTGAGCCACAGCTGGTTTCACCGTACCGGGCTTCAGCTCCGTCTGCAGAATAAGGACGGCGTCCTACAGACGGCCCTCCGGTCACAATCCAAACTACATTCTGCTAATAATCTGAAGATGCCCGCAGCTATAAAAGTGTCTTCACTCCTACAGTTAGATGTTACTGTGGGATCATGAAAGACGAGGCTTTGGTTCTGAGTGAAACGGTTCTGAGGTCGGAGGAGCTGGATCAGAACCTGCTGAGCTTAAGGTTCTGATGATGCGTCTCTGTCTGCAGCTACGTGTGGGAGCATCTGGAGATGGGCTACGTTCAGGGCATGTGTGACCTGCTCGCCCCGCTGATGGTCATCCTGGACGACGGTGAGAAGACGCCCTCCTTACATCGTCCACTGATGGATGAACAGAAAGGGTGGCTAACGAGTCCGGATGTTACAGTTTAGCTCAGCCTTCAGCTGCAGCAGGTGTGTTTAGCAGTTAGCGCTCTGCATTAGCCTGCTTCTTTCTGTGGCTTTCAGAGAGTCTGGCCTACAGCTGCTTCACTCAGCTGATGAAGAGGATGAGTCAGAACTTCCCAAACGGTGGAGCCATGGACACACACTTTGCCAACATGAGGTCACTGATCCAGGTGAGGCTTGTGTGTGTGATGTCACGGCGTTGGAATCAGTGTCTGAACTCTCCCTCCTTCCTGCCGTCAGATCCTGGACTCGGAGCTGTTCGAGTTGATGCAGCAGAACGGAGATTACACTCACTTCTACTTCTGTTACCGCTGGTTCCTGCTGGACTTTAAAAGAGGTCAATCTTCTCTTCCTCACAGCTTCATCCCTTCAGGTTCAATCAAATATTTAAAATGAAACACAAACCCGTTTCCTCCTCGCTGGCCAACTGAGTCCGACTGAACATTTCCCGTTACTTTAACCCGAATGTTATGAATCGATTCATTGAGTTTTGGAATCATGATCTGGGATTTCATATCGTGAATGGAAACACTTCAGGACACCGACTGCATGAAAAGGAGATCTATTGATGTTGATATTAACCACATATGAGTAGCAGTCATCATATTTTAGGAATTATTTCATGGTATTGATTATTAGGAAGGTTTAAATGAAGTGATTTTACTCAAAATGAGCAATAGTAGAACATAGTTTACTAGTACTTGAACTTTTTCATTGAAATGATGAATTAATTACGTTAAAGACTAATGCATCCACAGATAGTGCAGAATATGAGCATTGATTTTACAAAAGAAATACAGTGAATCAATTATTCTTTTATCATTTTTGATAGGTCCAAAATATCTATTTGTTTACCTGTGGTTACCATGCCAACGTCGAAACTAAAGGCTTCTGCTCGGACAGCAGCTCAGGTGTTAGCAGGTCCTGGTAGCTGCATGACGGGGCCAAGAAATGTTTCTAAGGTTCGACTTAAAACAATCAAAACTAAAACAGACCATCGGTCGAGTTTCAGGGGCCGAGCGGCTGGCAGACAGTAGAACCGGAGATCAGTGCGCCACCTACTGGCCAGGAGGAGTTCACCTCGTAGCTACCAGCTTTAACACAAAGCTGCATACTACATTAGAAGACAGGAAACTTGTGCAATAAGTTTTCATTCAGCTGCAACAACTTGTTGAGACTTTAATAAAAAAAGTGCATCCAGGTGGCTGCGAGTAGCTCAGCTAGCAGTTAGCCTCATGTTGGCGCGATGCAAGCTCTGCTTCTTCCTTTAAATGCTGAAATGAAGCCTTTTAATCTGAAGAGTTGATGACGTCACCTTCAGGAAACATTTTTAGGCTCGTTCTCATGAAGACATAAGCTAAGTGTTGAATATGTTCCTTCAGAGCTCCTGTATGAGGATGTGTTTGCAGTGTGGGAGGTGATCTGGGTGGCTCCCAGGATCTCCTCTCGGCACTTCGTCCTCTTCCTGGCCCTGGCTCTGGTCACCGTTTACCGTGACATCATCGTAGACAACAACATGGACTTCACCGACATCATCAAGTTCTTCAACGGTACGACGTGTGTTTGCTCACATTTCTGCCATCAGGGAAACGTTTATCAATGACTCCGCAGCAGAATTTTTGTTATTTTTCACTTTTGATCATAGCTTCATGGCCTTTCACTGCGACTTTCTGTTCTCTAAACTAAGCAGTTTCTGTGTTTGTGAAAAGGAAGCAGACGGATAAACAGACAGCTTAAAAAAACTTCCCCTCCTTTTAACTCCAAGCCTTTTCAACAGAAACTTTCATCCAATCAGTGTCCATTCTGGCTGTCGGTCCATTGAGGGCGGATTTGTTGGACACATCTGCTCACCTGAGCAACAGACCTCTGCTGCTCCTCCAGAGTCACTGTGTATCTCTGTGATGTTATCCAGACTTAATGGATTCATTTTTCATCGGTTCAGTTTTATAAACCATCATTTCTGCAGCTTTACTTTGGTCTGACTAATGACTGAACTTTTTATAAGGTGTGTGAAGCTCCATGCTGCAGGTCGGGCTCCTCCAATCTACTGATCTTCTCTTGTCTCTCTGCAGAAATGGCCGAACGTCACGATGTGCAGCTCATCCTCCGGATGGCCCGGGAGCTGGTGCACAGAGTCCAGTCTCTGATGGACAACAAGTAACCGGAGACACGCTGTGACTGGGACCTGCAGCCTGGTGTCAGAGAGACATGCTCCAGGCCCACAGGGGCCCACTGGAGGCCCTGGAGTTCTGTTTACATGTTCCTTCACATGGAATGCCCATGGTGTCTGTTCAGACATGTGGATTTGTCTGCATGCTAGTGAGTTTGATCACACTGTGAACATTCTTCAGTCCCACAGCATGTGTGTGCATGAAAACACACACACACACCCACGGCTCTCCTGGAGTCCGGCTCTTCTCTGACCCTGGAACTGAAGTGCAGAGCGCCCCCTGTCTGCCAGCCGTGTTCCGACAGATTCACACACAGGAGGATGAGAGGAGCAGAAGACTTTGCCACGAAGATGCTTTCATCCGTGACCAAATGAACTGTGCCAACTACTGTTTTCTACAAGCACCTGTGTTTTTAGCTGCTGGCCCCATTTTTAGCTTCTGTTCTTGTCTGATGTCTCATCGTTACACTAATGTTGCCTTTTACTGACAGCCCAAGGTACTTCGATGCACTTTTCTCAGAGTTTCCTTCTTATGAAGGTGGATGAGTTGCAGCCAGTTTTCCTGCACATGATGGCAGATATTTAAAGCTCGTGTGGAACAAACCAGAACAGCACAACAGAAAAGGGAAAAAGCACAGAAATTAGCCTCTGATGGAGGGAAACATGGAAGCAGCTTCCTGGACCACAGTCAGATCGGATCTGGTCTGTACGCTCGACCCGCGCAGAGTCTGGGCTTTGCTGCTCCATCGCAGAGACCCGATACCTAAAACCAGTGAACCCTGCAGCGGCTGAACTGGATCTGCTTCTCCAGACTGGGATTTAAACCCCAGACCTTCTGGAGGTCTGTTCTAGCAGCTGCTTTAGGGTTAAGGTATCCAAACGGGCAGATGATGGCGGTCCTAATGGGTCGTCAGTCCAGGACCTCTCCGGGTCACGGGTCCCTTTCTGCACTAATGATCCAGTCAGGCGTTTTCTCACATAAAAACCAACAGAACCAGAACCAAGGGGAGGATTTAACCTCAGAGGAGGAGGAAGCAGAGCAGCTGCTGCCGCTTTGTGTCGTCTTGGACTGATGAAGGATTCGGCCCGTCAGACGACTTCAAGGCTGTTTGAAAAACGGAAACCTGTGAAAATCCTTCTTCGCTGAGAAGCTCCTTTAAGACCCTGTTTCTTAAACCCAAACATTTAGCTCTACTTCCTGTCAGCGTGTTCTGACAGGAAGTAGAGTCCTGTTCTGTGATGGACCTGCTTCCTGCTCCTCCTCCCTCTGAATAAAACCTTTGAACTTTACCAGCAGTTTACGGCACAGAAAACAAACTAAAGCTCAACCATATTTGCAGCATCGCTTCTAAAGTCCTGCTGTAGGAAACATTTTAGAAATGAGCCGCAGTCGTTTGAAGGGAGGAAATCACAGGTTCCGGTTCTGATGATCTGAAGACGCCGCGCCATCTTCACACCTGCTGCATCATCATCATCCTGTCTAGAAAAAGTGGCTGCAATCGTTCTGCTGGATTAAAAAATCAGACTCGTTTAGACGTTTTGCTGATTTCGATGAAGGCGGAGCCTCCTCCGCCTCCAGCCTCTCGGTGTCGTAGGTCGGTTCAGCTCCGCGGTTAAACGGTTTCCTGTCGGCACCACCAGCGTGACCCTTTTTGACCCCGTCCAGCTCGGCTGCATTCATCGGTCATCCAGCACCGACCTCCACCTGTGAAACCAAGTGCCAAGAGTCTTCCCCGAACCCTGAGGCGTGCTGTAGTCCTCGGCTCTGTTAGTCCCACCCAGGATCAGGTGGCGGTGTGGATGTACCTCGCCGCGGCGTCTGCTCCCCCTCCCCGGAGGTGCTGGTTCAGGGGGGGTGGGAGCAGGGGGTCCGTGGCAGAACTTCTTCCAATCAGGACGTTGTGTACCAAAGCCTTGAAACAGCCCCCTCTGTGGCATGAAGACAATGTGCAATTTCATACTGCATCTTGAAGACTGACTGTTTACTATGTGTGTAAAATATTTTTGGATATTTTCGTGTTCTCGGATTCTTAACTGCTGTATAATTCCTGTTGTTTTGGATCCCATCAAAGTCTATATTCCTGTACAGACACACGAACTAAAAGCCCAATCTTTGTATCAGACTGAACATATATAGAAATACCTAAATCTATAACTTATTTTCAGATCTATTTTTCTGTTGGTTCTGGCAGCACCTGTGGGGGGGGGGATGTGTGCGGACTGCGTTATCTGTTGACTGTTAAATGTTCAATGTTGTGCACTGATTTCTGACTATAGGGAGCGAAACATGACTGCATTGCCAAACGTGACTCAGTCAGGATGTATCATTTGCCTTGAATGTGATATTAAAGAAGAGGCTCTTCAGGAGTTTGATTCTTTCATCTATTTTGTAAAGTTTGATGTTTTTTAAACAGCTGGTTTACAAACAGAAGCCGACTGGATGCATCTTCATCATCGCTGCTCAACAGGAAGTTGGTTTCTACCCGTGAAACGCTGCAGTAACCCGGTTCAGTTAATTTAAGGCGAGAACTGAGGGCCTCCAACAGGGGCTCTACGCTGCCCCCTAGTGGAGATGGGCTGCGCTTATGGCCGACAGCAACAGGAAACTAAACTTTAAAACATCCAACAGAAGTTTTTATTTATATTTATTTTAGTATTAAAAAGAAAACCAACAGACTTGGATATTTCCTTACAAAGCATCAATGATCACCTCCATACATTGAACTAAACAGTACCCATGGCATTGCACAATAAAAGGGCAAGAAAACCAAAATGAAACATTAAAGTAGGTTTTGCAGCTTTAAAAAGCTAATCCTCCGTTCATAAATACCCAGTTGATATCAGTTCACTGTAGTTTCTTACAACAGAATCACAGTTTGTTTGTTTTTTCCCCTAAACATCCAGAAGTCGCTCCGACAAAACCTCCATGATTGATGTGACATGATGACAATCAGCAGACATTCATCGGTGCTGAGAAACGGCGCCGCTCCTCATGTTAAGGTACAACACTAAAGGCCAAGGGTCCTCCTGAGGAAGAGGAGCGTTCTGGTGAGGAAGTTGGACGGCGAGACGTCTGAAGCTTCGCTCAGTCCTGGAAACAACAGGAAGATGTTGGAGAATTGTTTGGGACCTTTAGTGTGAGTTTTCAGAGCTAAATAGGAGGTTTTTGAAACTTAAAAAGAGAAGCGGACGATCGATTCTTTGTGTTCAGCATGAACGTCAGCAAACTGTTGTAGATTAAAATATATCAACTTCAGACACGTACGTATTTCTATTAAATGAACTTTTATTTTATTTGAACTGAGGAAGAATCTGATCTGTTGGAGACGTACCTGTGAGCTTCGGTGCAAATCGTCCATCTGCTTCTAAACCGCTTTGGATCTTTCGGCAGATTTCTGGATCTGAGTGGAGAAAAAAAAAAAAACAGCTTTCAGGATGAGCCTGGCTGAGGGGGGGGGTGAAACACAGGAATATTAAAAAAGCAACTGCAACATAAAAGAGGCACCAGATGCAACACAAATAAACCACTG
This sequence comes from Jordanella pulchra, assembly GCA_034780135.1. Classification (NCBI taxonomy): domain Eukaryota; kingdom Metazoa; phylum Chordata; class Actinopteri; order Cyprinodontiformes; family Cyprinodontidae; genus Jordanella; species Jordanella pulchra. Next base: position 15,546 of record JAUZNJ010046078.1, on the reverse strand, counting down.
AACAGATCACCCAGCTGCCACCAGGGGGCAGAAAAACACCTAAAATCGAAAGACAACAAAAAAAGAAGAAAGCATTCAGAGCTGACAGCAGAAGCAGCAGCAGGCTGCAGGAGACGGACTGAATCAGATCAACAAGAAGAAAAAAACAGCCGAATCAGACCCTTAAACACGTTGAGCAACAGCCGGGCGGCTACTGTACCTGAGACTGTTCCTTCAGGAAATCTGGGAGCTGAAATTCACCTTTATAGACCTGGAAAACAAAGAGCTGGTTTTAGACTTCAGAACCAGGAAGAGTCGGACTGTAGAGACGAGGTTTGATGAAACGTGGAGCCGCCTGTTCATCCCTGCTGGGGGGGCGGAGAGCCACCATTCCTTTACTTTCTCCCTCCAGTAACACAGGAAGTGATCCGTCTCTGGTTGCAAAAACATTTGGCAAAAAATAATGGAAAAAAGCAAAGTGGATCAGAGATGAAAGTAAAACTATGAAAAACTTTGGAGTTCAGCTTTAATTAATCCGCCTCATGAATTTAAACTAAGATACAAATAAATGATCAGTTAGAATAAAACTGGAGTTTAGGTTTATTTTAAAAAGCACCGCGGCTCGGCTGAGGATCATCTCCTTCATAGACCACAGAGGCATGGCTCCTCTCCCAGTCATCACACACCCACCCGGGTCCAGTCCTCAGCCCGTCTCCAGAACCGGGTTTTATGGACCAACCAACTCGGACTGAAGCAGAAGTTCCCCAGAACTAAACGGACAGGATGAAAGCAGAGGTTCTAGGATTCCCCGGGTTTCCTCAGGAGCTGCAGACGTGTTGCTCCAGTAACGACCCAAATGTCGGCTGTTTGCTATTCCAACTCTCCAGAACCTTTTGGAGCAGAAATCCAGTAGAAAAGCACCAATAGTTTTACAGCAGTGATGAAAACGGGTCTGAACTAATGAATCACAGCTTGATGCTGATTTATCAGCTCGAGTCCATGAAGTTTAAAGAAGAATAAAAGCCCGTCTGTTAGCTTCATGCTACTCAGCTTCAGAAACAAACAAACAAACAAACAGTCGTGACGTTTAAAACCCAAAACTTGAAGCTTTGAACTGAAGAGCAGAGACAGTGATGAAACATCCTGAGCTGGTTCAACATTAGTCAGCAGCTCGTGTTCATGTTGTCAGATGTTGATGAAGGCTGAGGTCTCCCTCAGTCCGTCCCTCATCTCATTATTGATCCGTTTCTCACCAGGAACCAAACGACCCCAAAGCTGCTTAACGACCATCGATGGAGGAGCTGCTGACTCTCAGTCTCAGCAGGTTTATCACCTCGTGATCGTTTCTGAGTGTTCAGCAGGTTTGATGATGTTAAGAATGATTGTTTAACCTCCAGGGTTTCCTACGGAGTACCACAGGGGCCGATATCTGGGCCCTTCACTTCAGAGTATTGATGAGCTTCTAATATGTCAAATGATCAGACGGCAGAGGATGAGACCGAATCAAACCCGTTCCATGGATACATGGAGGAGTTTTTGTCTTTCTGGGCGTCCGTTCCTGGATCAGTGCGCCTGGTTCTGGCAGCAGGCCGTTCACCCAGAGCTGCTCACACTTCATTCCTATCATTTCAACCATATTTCAGCTGTTTTCTGACAGTCGATGTAAATGTTAATAACTGTGTTAAATGACAGATGAGGTTTCTTCATAACTTGTAGATAATCGTGACAAACATCCCATCAGATCCACCTCCTGGGTTCATCTGCAGTCCGATCAAACTCAAAGGTCTCTGATGTTTCTTTAAACCAACCTCCAGTCTTCTGCTCTCTGGTCTGAGACGTCGGACTCGTGCAGCACGTAAAGTTCAACCTCAGGGATCTTCAGAAGGACGGTTTCTCTGTACTGCTTCATGTTTTATTAGCAGTCATATGAATCCAATGGCTGCTTTCTGCTAAATATTTTCCTATTTATCTTTGTTTATTAAAAAAGGCTAAACATTAAACTATTCAAAGTATTTCCTTTGGGGGTTAAGAACTACTGATGTGATGAAGGCGGTGAACCATTGCAGGTCCTCTGCAGCTTCATGAAGGGTTTTCCTGGAAGCTGTCAACCAAACAGAAGCAGAGGCGTGCATCAGGTGGGCCGTCAGAGGCCCCATGTTAACGCTTCCTTAGCATTTTTCAAACGGTGCCGACTGGGTCGGGGCAGGAGGCCGGGCGTCATTCTTTGCTAACAGGCTGCAGCTTCACTTTTATGGCTTTAAGCAGAGTTTTGATAAACATTTCTTCAGATTCTTAACAAGTTACCGTGTTCCAATGAATTAATGACAAGCTTCGTTCTCTTCTCATTTTAAAATGATAATTCGCCTCGATGAACCTCTTTCAATGTGTTGTTCACTGATCTGAATGAGAAGAAACAGGAAGCAGCTAAAAGCTGCATTAGCATCGCCACCAGGGGGCAGTGTCAAAGGAGAAGCGAGCTCCGCTGTTCCTCAGCTAGCTTATTATTAGCTTACGTTATTTATTCATTTTGGCGTCTCTGTCAGTAGAACCGACCAATAATATAAAGATTTTTTGCACTCTTTAGCTTTAGCAACCAGGACTGGGCAATTTATTGCCTTTGCAATATCATTGCAACCTAGCAAAAGGTAACTTTGTAATCGCAGAGAATCCTACATTTTAGTCACATTAAACAAGAGTAACACTCTACATCTCTCCCTCCAGGCCTGTAGGGGGCAGTAATAAACAGAAGGTGGGTTTGCTGAGGAGAGGTTGACAGCTGGCGGCAGATCCACGCGTGACGCAAACATTTTTCACACAAACATGACGTTTGAGTCGATGGACTCTGGATCAGCTTCAAGGTCATAAAAAAACTGAAAACTGGAGAAACAGCGAAGAAGAATCACAATGAAATCACAATATGAGTTGGAAATAATCGCAAATCTAAAGTTCTTCCCACAACATGGAGTCGCTTGTAGCAGCGGAGCTTTAAGGCTCTGGTGGCAGCAGAACAGACCAGGATTTTAGTGCTTCGTTTTTCTTTTATCTTCATCTTTTATTCTTAAAAACATGAAACAATAAAAAGAGGAAAAGGCAGAAAAAGGGAATGAAGAATGAAAGAGCCAAGAAGTAAGAAAAGAAAAAAGTAGAAAAAAACAGGAGACTGTTTGGTTGCTTTAAATCTGAACTCAAATTTAAACTAAACTAAAAATCAGAACTAAAATGACTTGTTATTTCCTTATTTTAGTGTTTCTATACTTTGTGATGTTTTTTCAGACCTTCTCTGTTTGTGTTTCTTTGTTTTTCCTCGTAAACTGTTGATCACCCAATGTATGAAAATATATAATATATAATATAATAAATACTTGATGTAAAGTGAATCTGGAGCCAAAAGCTCCACTTTATTCAGTTAACACTCATGTTAACGGTTTGATTTCAGAGCTGCAAACATATTTTACAGACCTTGATGCTGAGGTGCTGCTGTCATCCTTCAACGCTTTTATTAATAACTGAGAATCTAGAAGGAATTAAAGGAGCCGAGAAGAAAGAGACGCAGAGAAGGAGGCAGAGAAACCTGCTGGAAAATGGCTGCAGATGTAAATCTAACAAACGGGCTTCAACACGCACATGCTGTCCACATGCCACGCAGGTCTACAGGGAAGCAGGGCGAGGGAGGACAGACTGCATGCAAGACATGTCAACAGAGTCTGAACACATCCGACAGCAGGAAACGCCGCCTCACAAAAATAACAACATGACGTCACAAAACGTTCAAGAAATGTCTTCGTTGTGCCGCTTTATAAAGACCTGAGGAGAGTCTGAGGGAAACGGAGCTGCTTCTGATCAACAGAACATCAAGACCCTCGAATCAATCAAATCAAACCATAAAAAGCCGCTAACCAGGGGAGGAAGCGCAGGATGCTAAAACACGTTTACCCGTGTGACGACGCCAGGAGATCGAGTGGTGAACCGACAGCGATGAATCGCTCCAAACGCTGATTTGCCTTCTAATCCAGAGCCAGTAAACACCTGAACCACATCCTCTACATGAAGTTTTCCTTTTAGGATCCAAACATGGTTTTTCTACCATCAAAGAAAAGATCTAATGAATAGTTTGAGTTCAACCACCATGGGTTAGATTCAGGTCACAGCTGAGGGTCAGTCCAGAGAGTTTAGGCTTCCTCTCCTGCTGCACCTTCTCCTCTGGGATCACTTCAACTAATGGAAAAGCAATTAAGATGCCAAAGCTCATCAAACTACACCAACCATAGATGAACTGTGTTACATTCACCAAACTCTTTGCCTTTAAGGACAACGAGCTGCTAAATAAAGATCAATCCGCAGGGCTACAAATGAATAGATTCATGGCTTTAATTGGCCGATTCGTCTGGAATAACGGAGGGAGACGTTCAACGGGAACCGTGAGCAGCATCTCTGCACTCGAGCTTTCATTGAGAAAAACTAAGACGTCTCCTCTGACATGTCTGCAGGGAGAAACGAGGGGAAGATAAAAGCCTCCAGAACCAAACAGATCCAGATATCTGGAGCCCGCAGAAAAATGAGCAAAAATGTTTGGACGGCCCTTCAGTGGGGGAGAGGTTATGCAGAGAAAAACAGTCAGCGGGTCGACATTCTTTCTGTTCCTCAGCAGAGCTCTGATGGAGCCGCCTTAAAGGAGCAGAGCTGCTTTTTCCATCTGCAACACGCTGCTGAGTTTCTACTGCAGACAGCAGCTCCGTCCGAACAAAGAGACCGGAGCTGCTTCATTAACAGTCCAGGAGAGTCCTCCGCCTCTTCCATGGCTGATAATAACGTAGAGGGGCTCAGGAGACTGAAACAAAAGGATATCAGCTCAACATTGTTGTTCTGCTGTAGAGCAAACTTTATCTGATGCTCAGAGAGGAGATTAATAGGAAGCTTTGTGGTTTCCTCTCAGCCTCGTTCTCCTTCCCACAGATTAATAGAAGTGGAGAACAGGTCACAAAGGTCAAAGGCATTAGAGTCTGAGTGAATAAAAGAGTGAGTCATCGATTCACTTCCTGAAGGTTGGTAACTCAGGTTCACTTAATAGGATGAAGGCTGATGGAGAGAAAAGACAAACAGCGAATGGATGAAACGACACGAGTCATAAACAGCAGCCTCACCCTGATCTAACAGGATCCGACATCGTCCACCAAACACAGCAGAACAACTGCTGAGTAACAGCAGTGATCTGAAACCCAAGAAGGCCTGCAGACGGACGGATTCATTCAAACAATAAGAGCAACATACTGGATGATAATGTGCAACTTGAGAAAATTATTTGGTGCAGTTATTAGTAATAAAGACTGATATAAATATAAAAACGTCCAGAGGTTTGTAACCATGTGTGGTGATACATGCATATAAAACAGTGAATAAAGGAGAAAACCTTCGATGGTGCTCAGATCTGCTGATGATAACGTCTGACCGCCGCTGGGAGGAAGGATCTATGATAACACACTCTGAGCACCTAGAGAGCCGGGATGTGATGAAGACCTAATCCAGCACTGATGCACGAGAAAAGATCTTCTGCTAAAGAGCATTTAGGTGGATTTAAAGATCTCCAACGAACCTCCGGGTTCAAGGTCAGTCAACTGATCAGCCTGACTTCACTCACCCTCCTGGTGTTGTCCAAAACATTGGGGTCGGGCTGACCGTAGCTGGGGGGGTTGGCGTGGGGGTCGTAGCCCAGCCTGGAAAGCATGGGGGCGATGACGGCCATGTCCCTCACCACATCAGCTGGGATCTTTCCCACCCACTTGGACAAGGCCTCCACATTGACCGGTTTGATGACCTGGTCTGTGGATCGCTCCACCCTGAAACAGAAGACACATCAGGTATGAAGAGCATCAACTAAAGATCCCAGACTGTGATCTAAATAACAACTAATGGACCAAAGATCAGACAATAATTCAATATAAATCCTTAAGGATAGTTCTGTTTGTTTTTCACTGTGTTGCAGCCACATAGATCCAGCTGCTTTAATAGGCTTCAACAGAACATTGAACCAGTAAAGGGTTTATTTGGTCAGTGCCAGCCACACGTCTGCTCTTATCTGAGCTTTCCTGATATCTTTCTACACCCATATTTATAATTGCCTCCACATAAACTGTATGAGTCGAGTTTATTACATTAAAAGTCCAGAAAACATGGTTCACAGTCTGAACATGTGATGTTTTACTTGTAAACCCGACCGGATCAACTGATGTGGAGTCGGTGCGGCTGGAGTGCTTGAAAAACGAGCCGCAGAGCCCAGACTGGAAACACTGACATCCAGGAGAGTAAGAACCATTAATTAACAGCTAAAGATGCAGCTGGTAGATGGCAGGACGGTGGGCGGGCAGGTCAGCTGGTGATGAAGCCTTTCTGCTGGGTTAAATGGTCTTTGCTTTAGAAAAGCTGGTTAAACCTAGTGACACGGCCAACAAACGGTCCAGCTCTGATCCAATCCCAATATAGGAAAGTTGGAACCTGAAGGTGGCGGCTTCATCAACAGGTGGGAGAACTTCTGCTCCATGAATCCATCACTTCTTTCACAACGCTGAGAAATTCTCTGTACTTGATGGTAAAAGACAAATGAACCCCCAATGAAAACATTAATTCTGTTCTACAGAGCGACAAAGTATTAGACAGTTAAAACAGATCTGCCAAGGGTTGTACTTCATCTCACTGAAAGCATCTAACTGGCTGATCATGTGTGCTTTTCCAGCCTCCTTCACATCTTTACCTCAGTCCAGCCCTCCATCAGGTACCAGGGCCTCTGTGCTTCTAACCCGCTGAACAAGGTGACAATTAATTACAACCCGTAACTCAAAGCAATAGAAGACAACCACACATGATGAACGACTCTAAATTCATCAGCCTTTGGTTGAGCAGCACGGCTCAATGACAGGAGCAGCTGGCTGTCTGATGGCAGCTCACCTTGCTCTCTAAACGGGAGGAGAACCCAGGAATCCCAGAAGTCATTTCAAATGACCGCTGGATTTGACCTTGGAGTGAAATAAAAACAGATGGAAATCAGATCATATCTAATGGATTGTGTTTGTGAAGTAGAGGAAATCCCTCTTTATTTTTTCCAATCACCGTCTGCAGTGCTTGATGTCTCCTGCAGTTTCCACTCACAGCTTTCCATACACCTTTAGCTTGATTTATATCCATTGATGAAGCCTTTTAGAGCAGTGGAGGAAAAAAAAACAAATTACCCAGGATTTTCTGAGTAATTGGTTACCAACACAAATTACACAGAGTTTAAATAGCAGGACCTTTACTGGAAAAGCTCTTAGACATTTTCAAAGTTTTCCAACGGGCCGGCACTGTTACCACAACAACCTTTGTGCATTTCTGTACAGAAGAAAACATTTCAGGTCTTATAGAACGAAACAACACGGTTCCATTATTGTTTATGGAAGAAAACAATAACATTCATTATTCAGTAACACATTAGACCTCAGATTTCCATAGAAAGATCATCTCTGACCCAAAGCTTTATCACAGGCACTGTGACGGATGATAAAAGGCTAAATTAATCCTTCGTTAACTGAAACTAGCTTTATCAGGTTGCTCTCCTCCCTCACAGCTCTATTTACCACCTGCTGTCCACCTCCTCTGCTCCTGCTTGACTCTATACTTCAACACAGCAATTCACTTTCCTCTAATTCATTTACTTTGCAATTGAATCTTTACACTGTACGGTTATAGTGTCCTGCATGATTAATAGACTGCGCTGGTTTTATCATCTCAGGAGAACGGTGTAGATGCATTCTGAGAGGTGGGCTACGCTCCAAACATCCACTCTGCAATAAATGGACAGACAATCGCTTTAGGTAACTCCATCAGAGCCCAGGAGGCTGCTGAGGAGAGCTTTGCATTGCTGTTAGAAGCAGGCAACCGTCCACACAAAGCAGCAGGAGGTCTGTGCGACTCGCTGGAGCAGTAGTCAAAGTCATAGTCCAGGAAATTGTGTTAAATTGTGTTTTTGCTTAAGTCACTGCCACTTCCTAGCACACAGTGTGTTTTTCCTCTTACAGCTAAATAAATGTCTTCAGCTTTTCAAGCAGAGATGCAAGCTGTAAGAAAAAGAGAAGTTGTGCAATGTTCAGCACTGGTTTGATCATCACAACATCCCTGCAACAAAGTGGAAGATGCATTAGCTTCAAGAGAACAAGTCCTTCTATTTCATTTGGCTGATTTATGAAAGTGTCCTGCACCATGAAATTGTTCCCAGCCTACAAACGCTAAATGAATAAGAATTATAAGAACAATGCAAGACAAACATTTACTAAAACTAAGTTACATAACAAGCCCCCACTGTGGAGGACACAAAACTCCCTGTTGCAAAGCGTTTCAATCAGTTGAGCAGAAACTAAAGTCTCTTCTTTAAAAAGCCACCTTGTTTGCTTCAGTAAGCCAAACAATTAGGACTAAAATAGAAAAGTTTAGGATGATTGGTTTGGTTCACATTGATATCTGTTGTTCACATAGTAAAGAGTCTTCCATTAATAAACAATCCAGTCTACAAATAGATGAACTGTTATCTGTTCTTTTACTTGGTGAATGCAGCTTTTCTAAAGTAACTGCAATGATTAGCATGAATCCAAAACTCTCCAGACAGCAACGTGTGTCAGGCTGGTACCAACATCATTCCAGCAACCCACAATCTGCATCTGGTCCAGTTAATCTCCTTAAAGTTTCTGCTCCAAGTGTAAAGGATTGTAGAGAAAACACCAGGTTGTTTTCTCAGGTTAACATTTTAAATGGGTGGGATCATAAACAGCTAAATCTAGAAGCTGCCATTTTATATTCTGCTTTCTCTGAATATATCAGTTTGTTTTATCCAAATAACTGTTAACGTCCGTTGACAATGATTTTTTTATTCAGTTTTATAATGTTAGAGGTTGTTGTTTGTCTCAAACGTCACTGGTAGTTACAAGAGCAGTGATGCAGGAGCAGAGCCATGCTAAAGCAGAACCATGAACGGATCCAGAGCCTGGTCCGGATTATTCCCACGGTTCAATGGATCCCAACTGCTTTGGTTCAGTAGGCCCATTGAACCGTGCTGCATGGAGGAGCAGCAGAACTTCTCTGCTGTGATCAGAAGGAGGATATTCTGCTGAAAGCTTGGATCTGGATGGAAAAGACATGCTAGCATCTAGCACAGTAGAAGGATGATTCTAACATCCCTCAGAGAGCAACCAGAACCACCTGTTTAAAGTTCTGCTCACAGCTCCAAGTCTCTCCCAGCACCGATTGCTGCAAGTTAGTGTCCTCTACAACTCCACGAGGACTAACAGCATGTTGGAGCAACATACCCGGCCTATTAATGATAGCTCATCAGCTCTGTTCATTAGAAATATTGTGTTTCTCATATTTTATTCATTTTTTCTGACTCAGTACCTTAATAGGTTTCAGTTTTGAAAATATGAAATATTTATTCAATTCATGTTACGAAAGGATTGTCTAAATACGAGAGAAAATGATCAATTAATTACTAGTTGATCAATAAGATCAATCAACTTTAGGTTGATTCATTGATGAATAACTTGCATCCTTCATTTCAATATATCCCAAACATAATGGAGAATACATTAAAAGAAAACGATTCTGGGCCTGGGAATTTAAAATAAGCTGGAGGACAGTACAGAGTATGTACATGTATAAAATTACTTGCCATGATAACAGATTTCTGATTATACACTGAATATTTAATAAGCTGGATGTAGGATGGAAACACCCTCAATAATCTGCATGGATCCTCCTCCCCTTAGATATGACAGAAACAACCAATCGCATTTCCCTCATGTTGATGCTTTTAACGGGGTGTGAATTATTCATTGCTGGTCACCACTTACCCAGCGTGGTGTCCTGCAGCAACCGTGGCTCATGAGAGAATCACACAAGGGCATCAACATCCCAAAGAAGGTGGAGTCAGGGAGGATTGAACGGCTGCCTCTTCTGGGATAAGTAATGGAGCAGGTCTCTCAGCCAGACGGAGCCTCCATTAAATCAAGGCGAGGTAATTGCTGAGCACAGGTCCCGCTCTGGGGCCTGGCCGCCCACTGACAGAGAGTTTCACATAGATAGAGACCCAAAGTATAAAGAGCAGCAGCGCTGGTGGTTGCAGTGGGTAAAGAGGCCTCTTCTTTAAGTGTCATGAGGGTTGACTTTAATGCACTGTATGTCAAAGAGTGTAAGGAGGTGAGACGAAATGTTCCTGATGGTAAAAGGCAGATGGACTTCCCTGAAGCGCACTTGTAGCTGGCCTGCTCTTCCATCAAACCGTATCAGGATCCATTTAGGGATAAATGGATCCTGATACGGGTAGTTGCTGTTAGCCAAACGGCCTGCAATAATGTCAACCTTAAAGAACACATTAGTCCTGACTGCAAACACTACTCTCATACACAATGCCTTGGAAAGGTGTCGGTTCTCACTGCACTTTTCCATTCATCAGTCACAACCAAAACATCCATTAATCTATTTAGGGGGGTTTTTAAAATGGTCCACGAGAAAAATTACGGCATCGTTTGGATGCGTTATAAAATATCCAGAAATCCTTTAGTTTTCTCAAAAAGAAAATGATTGGTGGAGTTGATGCAGCAGGGCAGGCCTGGAAGAAGGAGCTCCATCCATCTCCTCATCAAGCACCTGAACATCATCTCTGACCCTGCTGAAGAAAAGGATCCCCACATCATAATGCTGCTTCCATCGTGCTTCACAATGGGGATGGGATGTTTAATATGCAGCTAATTTCCTTTGAACATCCACCATGAGGTCCCACCTGACCAGAGTGCCTCCCTCCATTACAGCCGGAAAGTTCTAGGAAGTGTCTTTGACAATGGACCTCTTCTCACCACTCTTATAAGGTCAGAGTTATGGGATGTAGAACCGTTTTCTGTGGCCTCTTTGGCTGCCTTCCTGATCAATGCTCTCCTTGCCCAGCCTGATAGTTCAGGTGGGCACTGATGTCCCAGCAGGTCTGGAGGTGATCCACCCTCTTTCCATTTTCAGACACTGGACTGAATGGACCTCGTTAGGATGTTCACAACTTGAGAAATTCCTTAATGAATCAAATGGGCTTTAAACCTCCTCCCTGAGCCGTCTGCTGGTTTCCTTGATGCTGGTTGTTCACTGAGGTTGGCAGGTAAACCTCCCAGGCCTTCCTGCAGGATTTATACTCATAATAAATTAAAACTGGGTTAGAGCAAATATAGAGCCATGATGCTTTCACTGATCAAGAAAAGTTGAACTTTTGAGTGTCTGGTAGGTCTGAACATCAGCCCTTGCTGATCAGCCTCTTCCCCTCCAGGTCACTTTGCTTCTTTAAAGGCTGACTGACTAACAAGCCTGGACAGAAAATAAAGTCGATCAATTGTTTGGCATTAATGGACGACTGACGGGGGGGTTAAAAGGCCGCCATACATTATAAAATGAACAGAGCAGCCAACGCTCAGTATATTTCATCGTATTATCTGACATCACCACTTCTAAAGAAGACACAGAGCTTCCTGAGCCGTCTTCATCATTCCTCTTCACCGTCCATCATGTTGACTGAGGCCTGTGGAGTCTGAGTCAGAGAGGTCCTGGGTTCAAATCCCAGCTACAGCCTATTTCCATGAGGTTTACAGTTTCTATCCAGCTGCTTCTCCCTCTGCTCCAGATTAAAATGTGTTTGGCGTTTAGGTAATATCTTTTGTGTTTTATTTCACTGTTGGAAATATTTTTCTAGCATTCAGACACAATCAGTGAAGCAGCATCAACAATGATCTTCAACTCTCTGGTTTAAGCCCCAATTCATTAATATTTGATGGGAATCAATTTGTGGAGAGATGACTGGTGAACTGAATGGCCACAGACGTGAATATGGATCCTAAAAAGCTCTTATTCGTTTTCCCTGGACAGACGTCCTCCTGCCGTGTTGTTCTCATGTTTTCCTTTCACTGAAGGTCTCCTGACATGCTGCAGCTGCCTGGCGGCTCAGACAGTTCACGGCCTCCACTGAAACATGACCGTTTTCTGCTCCAATGACATGAACGCTCCTACAAAGAGGAGCATTTTCAAGGACCTCGTTGGAAACAAAGCCGCCTACTCTGAAAGTAGCACAGCTGCAGAGCATCAAGGAGCCCTTTGAATGCAACACAAGCCCTCGACATGTATCCAATCATTTCCCCAAAATGGTCGTTTCTAATCAATGCAATAAGTATAACTCATGTGATACAATTACAGTATGCATCATGCTGCAGCTAAAATATTCACACCCCTCATTTTAACCATCAAGTTTCCACTGAGTGGGAGCAGTAGTGACATTTAGGACCAGGCTAGAGTCCTGAACTGAGTCCGATGGAGAATCTGTGGAAGGAGCTACAGATTAGGGTGATAGCAAGGAGGCGTTCCAGCTTAATCATCACAGATCAAAAATAATGGTGGAAAACTACAAAACACTTCTAAGCAGTTTAGGGAGGCTTAAAGTAGTGCAACTTCAAAACAGATCCAAGCATCGTCTGCGAGGAGTTTAACTCTACAAAACCATTTTGATCAAGTGATTAAATGTGAATAAAAGTAGTTGTTTTTTTCCATAGAGCTTTAATAACTGATTATTTAGTTCTACAAACTTTTTGAACATGCACATTTCTGGAGGAGAAAACAAGCTTCTGGGTTTCATTCAAATGATCTGCAGCAGAAATGACTATTAATGTGAATCATTTCAAAGAGGCTGCAAGGGATGAAATCATTGCAATAAAATGGAGCAGATTGAAAGACTTAAATCTGGGCTGAGTTTGGCCTCTGTGGTCCCACTCCTTTCCCATGACCTCATCTACATTCACACAAGCCTGATCTAGCTTTTCCTCAATTTATAAACATTCAGGAAATGAGTCCATGTTGTTCAATATTAATGTAGCAAATACACCCCCCCCCCTTAACAGATAAAACAAAAAACTATTAGATAAACCTCACACCATGAAGATAATCTGCCAAAGGAATACTGTTACTGAAAAACTAAAACGATGCAACAACCAGATTTTATCAGCTGTCCAGCCTGATTAGTGAAGGCGCCTTTCTTTAGCGCGCTCTGAGAAAGTCGGTGAGCATCAGCGAGAGCATCACAGGCTGCTAGAAAAGAAAGCTCTTCTTTCTGCAGGAAACAGGAAGATCCTTCTCCAGGATCCCAATTCTTTTGTTTCCATTTTAGAAAAGATCTTAAACAATAAAATCCTCTGCTGCAAGATATTTTATTTTCTCACTGAACGAACAAACATAGAACACAATGCTAAACATTCCTCGACATGTGCAGAGGGCATCAAACAGTAAGGATCCAGGGTTCTGACTAAAACCAACTGTGAAATAGATTGATGGATCATTAATATCCTGGATTCCTCTCCGTTAGAAAAGCATCTCTCTATCGGGACCCGTTTCCTCACAGAAACATCAGACTTGACTTGTAGTTGAGCAGCTCCAGGGTGCAGCTGTGGGTGGCTGCGCATCCCTCCGTTACAGTCCTGTTTCTCATCAGTCACCAACAGTATATGTAGTGAATCTCTAGTTCAGACATTTCTGGGATTTAAGAGAACTATGTTGGGAGTGATCAGGATGTTAAAACCCAGACCTTTATCCATCTCACTCTTTACCTGCACAGTGGGCTGTCCCACACACCTGGGGGGGGGTCGCTAATCCCTCGCAGGTTACCTATGAATTCAGGAACCACTAACTACTTCATCTGCAGTCAAGTGTTACTAGAGATCTGCTGCATCCAATAACAGATTTGTGTGGATATGGGTGACGTTCTTTTTGTTGGGAAATGTAAGTTTAATCATATTAGCATCTATGTTTCTGTATGTGTTGGTGAATTTGAATTATATTCAGTCTTTGTGATTTAGAAAGTGCCGGCTATGTAAAAAACACCTGAATGCATCATTATGTGGTATAAGAAGAAGATATGAAAATGTCTGTAAAGCCCTGTCACAAAGCAGCTGGTCAATAGTCTGTAGATGAAACAGCATCTAGTTTTGAAGGAGGAAATCTGAATCCTGCAAAATAAGCATAAAAGAGCATCTGATTCTTTTTAGTGTTTTTACCCATGCATGTTTTATTTCCAGCTTCCCCTGAAACACCAGAGAGGACTGGGCTCTATCTAGCACACAGTTCTGCTCTATGTTTACTCATCCTGATTCCATATCCTTGTTTATTCAAGCTTCTACTGCTGATAGTCGTGTTGCCCAACAGCACGTCATATCTGGGAGGTTGGGTCCACCCTTATTCTCTCCAAGCACTGGTGTTTTAAGCCTCACTCCTGGCCTCCTATTTGAACTCAGATATAAGCCTGCTGAGCACACTAAAGTGAACCTGAGAGGGTCGGATCCGTCACTGAATGGATGCTGCTATAGGCGTGGGCTGCTGGACGACATAACTATTCGGCTTTATTCCATCTCTATTCTTCCATTCTGCAGTATTAGTGTAAACCCCAACTTTATTAGTGTTAGAAACAAATATTTAAGCCAAGTAATTCAGCATAGGCTGCAAAGATTTGTCCCTGCTAGGCTGAAATAAGGCCAATAACTGTCTTGGATCTTTGACTGACACCTGAACCAGGGTCCTGTCCTCTCATACTGCTGCTGGCTATGCTGAAAGTTGTAAAAATTAAACTGAAATTAGGCTGATCCGTTGAATATAAATGAGCAGAACTGCCCCAGAAACACGTTTACTTCTTTATTTGCACAAGTGAGAAAAGTGCTGTGAAAACATGAGGCTTGCAAGAACATTGTTAAGATGCTGATTTGCGGAGCTTAAAAATACATTTTCTGGATTCTCTTTTGGAAGATTAAAGCTTCAGTATATCTCTGATTGGAAATTATCCACAAAATATCTGATCAATGCATCTGGAATGAACTAGCTTAATAATCAGTTGTAGCAACAGTTGTGTTAATCATAAGTTTCAGATCAATCTACAGAACCTGAGGGGCAGACTGGGTTCATTTACCACTGTGGGCAACGAGAAGCCGCCTGTCACCAGGTTTTAACAGATAACGACATTAAATGAATAATTAGTTCTGCAGAATCAGACATTTCTAAAGAGGTCAGGTTGAGCAGGATGATTTCTTTATTGCTCATGTTTTCAATTTATGGGAGAAAGTCTTCTTCTTTCACCAAACTAAAAGTAAATACGGTTTTCTTGAAGCGTCTTTGCACCTGATTTGAGTTGGATAAAGAAGGAATCTGCCAATAGACTCTGATTTCTGCACTTAAAATAAAAAAATAAATATAAATCTCTTATTTTATTTCAAGTGGAGTCAGTTCATTCAGGGCCAAAACACTTTGACTGATAATCTTACCTCCAAATACATAATTGAAGATGGTTTCACATACAGTGGGGAGAACAAGTATTTGATCCACTGTTGATTCTTCAGGTTTTCCACTTGCAAAGCCTGTAGAAGACTGTAATTTTTATCATAGCTACTCTTCAACTGTAAGTGATTGAATTCTTCTTAAAGAAGAACTAACATGTCTGTGAGAGCCAAAATTCTTACTGGTTGATAGATGATCAAATACTTATTTCAC
>JAUZNJ010046077.1:0-60509 GCA_034780135.1 Jordanella pulchra | reverse complement strand
GGGGGGGGTCTTTGTGAAACATACCAAATCAGTCATTTGAAAAATGGTGGAAAAGGAAATCAAGTTGATACCGTTTACCTCTTGGGATTGTTGAAGGATTTTCCTATTTTCTTCTTTAGAGCTAAAATCTAATTAGCTTTTTTTCCCACAATAAAGCTGGAGCTGTGGTTATTATTTCTGCTTCCTGATTGGGGCTTACAGAAGATGCACAATAGGTTATACTTATAATTGCTTAAGTAGAAGGTCACTGGACTTCTCTTTTTAAACATTTAGTCCGTCAGCTAAAGGTTAATTCATTTCCAGATGTGACCAGATGTAACTGGTTTATGCTGTAAGTAACTCTCAGAAGAAACACACTGCCCAGGTAAAGTCATTATCCTGACATTTGAGACTCATAAGTCACCCCCCACCAGCCAATATATTCTATAAAGCATCTTCATGAAACAACAGCTGGAGTCCAGATGCCTTCTACTAAACCATTTCCAGTTATTGTGCCCTGGATGACAGAATTGACACCAGTGGACAGGGTAGGATGTGAGAAAGTGATTAAAGTTGACCTTAACACATTTTCTTGCACAATCTGAAGGGATGTGAACTGAATTACAAATTTTGTTGAAATGCAGAAATGTATAAAACTAGATTAACTTAAGCATGAAAACTAATGTGCACTGTGTTGGATTGAGTTCAAGTACCTAATGTTTTATTCTAGAGCCAAAAAAGCACTTTTGTATTAGTTTCTTTTCTGCTATCAAAATGTGTTAAATCTGTTACCATCAGCAATTTTTTCATCATGTGCAGATGAAGGATATTACCCAAATGATGTTGAAACATTTGTAACTCAGACATGTCTCTAAAGGAATCTAATAAAATGTTGGAAATAAACATCTTCCGTCTGTTTTACCAAGCATCAAATCACACCGATTACATGTTGCACTCTTCAAGCATAAACTGATGTTAAACTAGCAGAATCAGTTCCAGAAATACACTATGGTACTGCATACTAAAAGGTATAATACAGATGGCAGCTTAGGGACCATAGAACCACCTGACAAGAACTGAAGATTCCTTTTCCTTACATTAATTAAAAATATTGTTTTAAACATGTTGACGATGGATTTACCATTTGTGTAAAGCTTTATTGTAAATGTCTGAATGGGGCAACTGCTTGTCTGCAAAGTTCAAGTAGCTTGTCAACAGGGACAGATAGCTTGGGTAGAGCTAGAAGTCTTTTTAAAGCACCCCTGAATCTTTGTACACCAGGAACATGAATGTATGCCCACCTATAGTGCAGACCGGACCGCCAAACCAGCCAATCAGCTGGTTTAACCAGTTGAATTAAAGTTTAATAAAAAAAAAAAAAAAAACAAACAAAAAAAAACCCCAAAACGCAAGTATCGTCTTTACAGAACAGATGATTAACGTACCCATCGTCTGAGCTTCTAATAGCATCACAGTTAAAACAGACGACAACACAGCAGATCTCGCTTCCTTTTTTACTGATATTGAAATCAAATGGACATGAATACACATGATCAAGAAATAACAGGGTAGTATCTGGTATTTAAAACCATAACTGTCTAATTTCAGTGACATAAATGTTTTATATACTGTATATATCGCCTTCTGTATATGTACATAGGTACACTTGTAAAGTACATACACACACTGTTAGGGTTGTCACACACATACAAACAGGTCGCATATATTTTGAAATGATTAGACTTTCTTCAGTTCTGTTTTGACGGGAGGGAGGGCAAACGGGGGGGGTGTCCAGCCCCGCAGTCCACCACCCCCAAAAAGAAAAAAAAAAAATGCATAGATAAAAGAAAATTCAAACACAATATGCAACAACAGGGCACTAAACACGCTGGAATACACACTGGATTTGGAGTTTTGCTTGAGGGTTTGGTCCATCAAAAGAAAATAGAAAATTCACTCTGATACTTCATTACGATGATATGTTGGAGGAAAACGAATGAATGAAACAGCAGGTTTCACTGGACTGAAATGTTAAGGTTATACAACAGCATTGTGATGTTGTTCAGAGGCGGTCGAGGGTGTAGTGTAGGTGTGAGCCTGAAAACACGAACATCAATCTTTCCCTTTTAGTGTCCCAACTCGCCACCCTTACAGTGTAATGAAGGACCACAGACCAAACAGTTTGGCCACATATAACAAGACTTTTACATGCGCCACAATACAGGAGGTCCTGACTAGTCTGAGGTGTAGAGAAAAAAAAACAAAAAAACTCTTTCAGGCGGGAGAAAGGATAATCTCTACAGGCCTGTAGGAAGGGGAAAAACTGGGCTGCTGTGGATTCAACAGATGCTTTGTTGCTGTGCGAGGTGGAAAAAAACAGAAACATGGGAAGAAAAAAAAAGAAAAAACATGAAGTGGAATGACTTTCAAGGAGCTCGCTGGTCTCTAACGGACCAGCGGGGCCTGCTTTAGAGAGATGAGGACGGAGCGCATGCGGGACACATCTTTGGCCTGCTTGCTAGACTTGGGGTTGAAGTCGCAGAGCCGAGCCACCCGCTCCCACTCTGTGCCAGGGTTGTTCTCATCCAGATCTGATATCATGGCTTCCTCAGCCGCCCTGGTAGAGGAGCAGAGGAAAACGGATTAGTCAGTAGAAATTCACAGAATGATTTAAAACCCATGAGAAGGTCTTCTGCTGAGAGCCAACACCAGTTATAGCAAATTACATTTATATCAGCCTTTATTAAGCTTTAGCTCATCCCTTTAGACACTTAAATATGAAATCTTCATGTGGTTTCAAAAGCTTTTGGCTGGGTTGGACCATTAGCTCCGCAGAGTCTCTCTCAGGGCACGTTAATGGCATTCTAAACAGAAACCGCAGATACGCCCACAGCTTTATTACCTGCAGCATGGCCCCCACCTTTTCAAACAGAAAATCACCCAACTTTGAAAACAAGACGCACCAGTAAGCGGAGGCACATCAATCAGTACCACTGCTTTTAGAAAGGAAAATAAATCGTCAAAGAAAAAGCAAACTGAAAAGAGGTTTGAAAAGGATTCTGGAATAACATGATTTGTTCATAAAATAAAAAGGTGCATTTGCAGAACTAAAGGAGGACAAATAATAGAGACAAAAAGCTCAGCTGTATAGTGTTTCATTGAATCAAAGATAACAGCAATTTCTGTTCCTTTTAAACCAAGCTATTGCGCTTTAGCCATGCGCTGAGCTGTGGCAGAAGAGCAAGTGTGGAAACAAGTGGTTTTCCCTTTGATCGTGGGGTTAAACAAAAACAACACAATAATGTGACTTAAACCAAAGATTGGAGGGAGTAAAAAAACTAAAAAGAAAAGAACAAAAATCTCAAAAGTTAGTCATCAAAACCTTTTGAGAGCTAAAACAGGCTTTGGCTAAATGATAATGGAAACATCCCTAACAACCACCTGCACAAACCACCAGTTAATTGTCATTTACATGGATTTACTTGTTTTTTTTAAGTTCCCACAGTTAGCAAAAATAAATTCAACTTCAAAATAACAACAACAACAAAAAAGAAAAACTAAAATAAGAGATGGGAAGCTAACCAACATTTACCGTGACACCGACCTACACAACACAACGGGCTAGAAGGACATCAACATCAAAGAAGGGACATTACATCAATCAGGGGAGCTTAACAACAGAGCAGCTAAACTGTACAACATGAACACACAGTCACAAAAGGGAGTCTGTCCCTTTGTCAGAAATCAAATATGGAAAGGTTCTGGGGTTTCATTTGTTTACTTAACTGGTCTAGACGGTAGCAAGGATGGTTAATGTGTGTGCTTTAAGGTGCAGAGGAAAAGAAAACAGGGAGAAACAGTTTCACCAATCAGAATTCAAAAGAGAGAGAAGAGAGGGAGAAGGAGTGAAATAAAAAGACAACAGAAATGAGCTCATTGCAGATGTTGAGGCAAACATGCTATAGTCTTTATATTTTCCATGACAATCATTTCTGTGCAGCTTTGGGTTCATTCATTAAAATATATATAAATTTTTTTTTTTCTCTCCCAAATTGTTTCCACCTGTGCTGGAACATCTCAGCTAACAGATTGGTTTACAAATAAGAACTTGTATAAGTTCTATGCTTCATCTTCATACAGCAGAATGATTTTGAAGTGCTGACAAAGATCAGTGAACCAAAGGCTGCACATGTTAAGCACTGGATATTTAGCTGGGCTTATCAACCCGTTTCATAGCAGATAATCTGATACCACAGTTCACACCTTAAACCAGTTATAGACACTCTTTTTTTCTTTTTTAATAGGTTCCCTATCTAAGCAAGGTTCTCCCATAGCCATGCTGATTTTAGGAGCCTATCTACCCTTTGACATCTAGGATCTCGTCAGGATTCTGACCAGAGCATTTAAGCACAACCGCTGGCTACACTGAAAGTTCTCTAAATGGCATTAAAACCAGTCCAATACATTGAAATTTAATGGAAGCTGGTTTAAAACACAGAACTTCCTTAATAGCACTTATATGTGGAGAAAGCTCTACAAAAATCTGAACCTTGTGCCCTTCTGACTGTTCTTTATTCAGACTCATTCAGAGTGCTTCAAGGCAGGTGAAACAAGAGAGCAACCTTTAAAAGCAGAGTTTGAGTGGAGGTTGGTCTGTCAAGCCTAACCACCTGATGTTCGGCGTCCCCCCCCCCCCTTAGCAAAGAGGCGAAACAAAAGAAAGACGATATGCATCTCTTTGTGTAAAAAAAATACTCTTAAAAAAAAAAAATCTTTGCATTTCAAATGGATTTTTAATTATCACACAGGTTTTAGTTCTTCAGAAAAAACCTCCGCACTGGAGTGTCGTTTTCAGTCAGCCATTACGAAGCTTAATATGTTGCATTCTTTCAGAGATTGATTCGATCTTTGAGTCACTGATTAGGGTTATCAAGCTCAAAAAAAAAAATGTTATCTTGTCACCTATTAGTTTCTTGGTACATCTGTACACAAGACCTTGAACCATTCTATTTCTAGTTTAATTATCTGCTATGAAAAGTGTCTATTAGCATGAAAGTAGCTACAAAGCACTAAAATATCTAATAATAAGCATGCAGGCCGTTGTGTTTGAAGCAGTTGTGCATTCAGCATCAACTCTGGTGATAAGTGATGCTGATAAAATGCAGAAAAGGCATAGAACAAATGTTATGAAGAATCTTTGTTGTAGTT
Source organism: Jordanella pulchra (assembly GCA_034780135.1). Taxonomy (NCBI): domain Eukaryota; kingdom Metazoa; phylum Chordata; class Actinopteri; order Cyprinodontiformes; family Cyprinodontidae; genus Jordanella; species Jordanella pulchra. The sequence goes on along the minus strand of JAUZNJ010046077.1, from coordinate 55,322 downwards.
TATATTACAAGTAAAACCATCTTCAGGGTCACAATTATTAGATTTAGAACATTCTAAAGCTACCTTATAATTAACCAAGACCAAACAAATCAAATAGTCACAAATTCTAAAAAAGGTATAAAAGTAATGATTATCTTTAAGAAATATGCATTACTTAATGTAAACACTAAAAGCACAACTACTTCAAGCAACTTTAAGCACCCTACACCCTATTTTAACCTTTTAAGAAAAAAAAAGAACCAAGAAACTCTTTGATTATCAAAAAAAAAAAGTCACAAGCAAATCATTGTTGGAAATGCTGCATTTAACCTGAAACAACTATAGAAGAACCAACACAGATATGAGAGATGAATGGGGAAAGAAAACAGGCAGTTTAGGAAGAATGGAGGTGATTTGCATAAATGTCAATGAGAACTTGTAAAGCATGTTTTAATGTTGAAGTAGACCGAAATCTGAGGCTGATATCAGAGTTATATGACAAGAGACAAGAAAATTGAAGTTTTCTTTTAGTTTTTTTTATTACGCTAATTAATTAATTTAATTTAGGTCGTATTTTTCATTCTCTGAACAATGTGAGCTGCCTCTAAGAATGCTGCATAATTTGTCAATATATTAAAGTCAACTAAGTTTTTTCAGCACTTTTAATCAACAAAAAAGGCTTTTATTTGAAGGGATAGCACATTTTTATAAAGATAAAAAAAAAAGCCCAGTGAAAAGCTTTAAAAAAAAAGAGGGGCTTAAGTTTTATTAATCCTCTGAGAGGCAGTGGAAATGTAAACATTAATAGATTGTTGCACTGAGCAAATGGTTAGATTAAATTATTAAAGTGAACAAACTGGTAAAAAAAAAAAAAAAAAAAAATCATACAGCCTCCTAGTAAGAGTCAATTTTAGATAAATCAATAAATCGGTCTACCTCTGGTGTAACAACATGCAGGTGATTGATTTTGTTTGTTTACTGAATATCTAATATCAACGGCTTTAGATCATCACTGTGAAAGGCATCCACTCACAAATAACATGCAGAGAAATGGAGCTAAAATCAAACAGAATTGGTAACTTAAAAAGTGTACATCTAGACTGTTAAAATGATGATGGGATTTGAAAAAACAAAAAAAAAAAAACAAAAAAAAAAAAAAAAAAAAAAAAAAAAAAAAGAAAAAAAAAATTTAAACAAACCTGCTACTCTTTAGTTTTTAATTTGACCTCAACTAAATTTGATATTTTTCTTTACCACAAATCAATTGATCCAAAGCAGTAAAGTTACTGAAATGATGCTGATTAAACACAGATCATGTTGTACTTTTTTAAAATTTGAGTTTGATTATAATAGCATAATAAAATGGTATTTTGCTCAAAATATTTAAGCAGATGCATGACTAAGAGGCACAAAAAAGGAAAATGTAAATAATGCCCCATGAGACTTTAGTTATTGCCACATGCACTCAGCAATTTCCTGAACTGAAAGTCCAACTTAATTTTGAAAAATGACTTTATCCATTTGTGGTTTCTGTTCCATTTACGGTAGTACAATCAGAACCAGTTTCAGATATGGAGTTTTGTTGATTACAGTTTGGCAATGACTGTTGTAGCTGGCAGCAGAGAAGCAGCAGGATGCATTTCACTTGTGTTTTTCCACTCGTGTATCATGGAGTACAGAAACACACTCAGGCTTAAATTAAAACCAATGTTCTTACTTAAACAAAGTCATTGCTGCTTGTTCATATTTATAACCCAGTGCTGCTTTTTTACCTTCAGTATACCTTCAATTTTCCAATTAAAATCCAGCTGGTTAAGATTTCTGTACATAAATGCTGCCATATTTTGACCTAGAGACACAAAGAATCCAGCTTCTAACTGGAACCAGGATTTACAGCCTTATTGGCCTTGACTGGTGATGCAACAAACTGGAGGTGAATCACAAAACAAAAAAAAAAAAAAGATCTTTTCCAGATTAGTAAGTGTATCATATACAGATTCTATCAAGTTCCATTAGCAACAAAACTTTAAATAAACTTAGTGCAAATGATTTAAAGCATTTTCAGTATCATTGATTAAACATAAAGCCATGGTTCATATGGACAAAATGGCTTCTCATTCAGGATCACATTTCTAGTAAGACAGAAAAACAGACCAAAACATAGGGAACACAATTTGACCGTTGCCCTTCCAACACAGAATCGTTCTTATTAGATATTGTCTAGTATAAGTACAGAGCCCATAAATGTTCTCAGTGTAGCTCTGGATCTTTTCAAGAAATCTGGAAAAGTGAAAACTTTTACCAAACCATTTTAAAAATAAATCTAAATTGAGATTAATGGAACATTTGCCAATTTGTGAAAAAAAAAACAATACTAATTCTGTGTAGTGTTGGTGCAATCTTTGTGACCGGAGCTGTGAGATGAGGCAAAAAAATGATCATGATAAATCTGTTATATGGATCATTAGAGATCTTTTTTTTTCTTACCAGTTATAAAGAATTCCCCTAAAATGCTGTTTAGTTCTTGATCAGTGTTCAGTGAATTATAAAAAACTATTGGATGTATTTTCTCTTAATTTTGAGTGGGTGTCTATGGCAATACATATTATTATTGTTTCATTACCCAGCCCTATTTTGAAAAGTAAAAAAAAAATGCATGCAGTGACATGACTGTGTGGCACAAGTTCTTAAAATACTTTTTAGGTTGTTATACCTTTTTAAATTACAATGTGTTGAAGACAAAAAAGCATTGGACAAAAGTCAGTTTAGATCCCAAAGCTTTATAAGAGCCAGTGAATAATTTGCCACAAAATTCTGTTCATTAAAGCTCCACTCATCAAGAGAAAAAAAATATACTCTCCAAAGGTTTTAGCCTCAAGAACACAAGTGATGGATAAGATGGAGAACTGATATGAGTGTTTATTTTTTGATTTTTACAGAAAAGATGGGTACAACCGGTTGATAAAAATCTTTCATCATGGAGGAAAATGTGGTTTTTCTGAGCCCCTGACCTTTCCCTCGGTGGTAGACCTGATCCAGTACTACCAAAAGAAATCACTAGCTCAGTACAACTCTAAACTGGACATAAGGTTACTTTACCCAGTTTCCAGATACTATCAGGTAGGTGTTGACTTTTTCTGATTATGATAACAGAAATTGTAAATAAACTCATAGGAATATTGTAAATTACAATCACTGGTCTATTTCAAATAAAACTAATCAAAAACATTCCTGTGATATTTTACATTGGCCTCTTTACAGCACCATGTGATGGAGATTGACATCGCTGCAATTGGAGAACAGCTGAGGATATTTCAGGATCAATACAAGGAGAAGAGCCAAGAGTACGATCATTTATTTAAGGAGCTAAACCAAACCTCACAGGTACAACACAACTGCATTTATTTGAATCCCCCGATCATGACAGCATCACTGCAGTTGGAACACACAACAGTATTGATGCGCACACGTATTCAAACTGAAAACATACAGTACAGTACAGTTGGTTAAGCATGCCGGTGTTTCCAAATGAACACAGCATCATGAATAAATGTGCATTTAAATGTTCCATAGGAAAACTTTGGAGAAAAAAGATGAAACAAAAAGAACATAGATACAACTTAACTTTCCAGTAAGGGAGCATTAAGGGGTTAATGAGGAGAAAAATAAAAATGAACCAGTGAACGTTTAATATCAGTGTACATATTTTCAGCAACAGTATCTGTTTCCATGGCTCTGGCTGAGGGCCAACTGCAACCCTCCAGGATTGATTGACAGCTGGCATTGTAACGGCTACCAGGATGTAAACATTATAGAAACTGGGATTTTTTTCCCCCCACTGCTGCACACGTTGCACTCAGGTACAGTTGGTACGCTTAGTGAGCTAAATTAAAAACCTGCTCAAAAGACGGCAAGAAAACAACCAAATCTCCAGCCAGTGTTATACTTTCCACTTCTAAACCCTAAACTTAACAAAAAATCTTGATATCTCAGAAGGTGAAAAATGTTTTTGATTTTCTGCTGAACAAATAAAACAAAAAAACTGAGAATATTAATGAATCTTGACTTTAAAGAAAGGCTATGTACCAAACCTTGAGTTTTTTAGGTTCATTACACTCTTATGCAGAAAATGGGGATTTTAAGGTCTTATTTCTCTCTTTTGCAGGAGCTTCAGAGTAAGAGAACAGCCATTGAGGCTTTCAGTGAAATCATTCGGATCTTTGAAGAGGAGTGTGAAACCCAGGAACGTTACAGCAAGGAATACATTGACATGTTCCTCAACTTAGACAGCGGCACAAAAAATGACAAGTAGGTTTCCATATTAAATTTCTTCCGAGCTCAGTCCCAGTAACAGCCGTTCTATCCCATATATGTCACTCAGTCACTGAAGTAGTCTTTTAACATGCAGAATCCAGAACAACCCTGATGAACTGCAATCCAAGGTGGAGGAGATCCACAACAGCAAGAAGATGCTTGAAGAAGAACTAAGGACAAAAGCACTCGCTCACATGGAGGTGGACAGAAAAATAGCTAGACTGAAGCCTGATCTTGTGCAGCTCAGGAAAATCAGAGATCAATACCTCCTGTAAGTGTCAGTAACACATAGACAGGTTATGCTAAACTCCAAGTTGAATTACTTCTAGCAAAGTGTTCTAGCACAATTTCTCTCTATATAATATAGCCCTTGAAAAACAAAGTATAGAAATAAATCTCATCAGACCTAAATTGTAAATCCCTATCTCCCCGTTACTGTTCCAGGTGGTTAACCCAGCAAGGAATGAGGCAGAGTCAGATTAACAACTGGCTCGGTGAAAGAGCTGATGAAGAGGAGTAAGTGTCCTTTTTTGAAGTAGATAAAAGTTCTGAGCTCTAAAACCTCTGTTGATTGCGTTACATCCTACCATAGACAACCAATAAGGACGAGGATTTGCTGAGTTTTCTATTAGATTTCTTGCATGTGTCAGACACATTTTTTGATCAGCTAATTCCTTTGTCTTCATTTAAGCCCATACACTCTTGAAGATGATAGCCACCAGGAGGAGAGGAGTTGGTACGTTGGAGGTATGAGACGGAAAGAGGCTGAGGAGCTGCTGAAGGGAAGGCGGGATGGGACATTCCTAATCAGAGACAGCCAGACTCAGAGAGGCTCCTTTGCATGTTCTGTTGTGTGAGTATATTCATATTACCTGTTATACAAGTTGTCAGAAAGTAAACCAAAGTAATTGTGTCACTCAGCTTTTTTGGAAAAAATGATGCATAACCGTGATTCTTAAAATCTTGGGTGCGCCCTCTGGTGGTGCCCTTGTGCCATGACTCAAGATCCCTCCTAATTTCATTTTTTCTTAAATAAAAAGTAGAACTAATGTTTAATAGTTGCACCCTGGAAATTTGTGTATTTCCACAAGCCAGTGTTCATGGTGCAATAAAATTATATCCTTACAATTAATTTTGAATTTCCAACATACCATGCATTCAAAACCAGCTGTTCCAGTTATATATTTTGTGATGTTTGCTGTTTGATGCAGCATAAAAATGTTAAACTTTCATAAAATCTGGCTTAAATTAAATAGTTAAAGTTAGTCTGTTTATAAGAATTACATGTCATGCTCAGTATTTTGGAGTGACATCTGAGGCTGTCCCAAAGCAGAAGACATTAAAACTGTTGGATAGTTATTTTCCATTGCTGATTATAAGATCTTCACAACATTCACCCAGATTATCTCATAATACATGTTTGCTCAGCATAGTGCAGTTTTTTTCTCAGAGATCTTAAATGAATCTCGGTTTTACGGCTGATTTTTGGTGAGTTGGAAGGAAAAAGCAAAGCTTTAACCAAAGGTAGAATGAAATGTCAGCCCGACGATATGCTTTTGACTGATATTTCCAATTTTTTTCTTGAATCGGCATCAGCCGATACGTGCACGCATTCTCCAATTCATAGGTGCATTTAACAGCCATCCGTTTCCGAAGTAAATTCAGGAAAATAGGCTGCAGATGCATCACTGCTGAACTGTTGAGGTTTCAACCTGCTAACTAAACAATGTTGTAGTCATGAAGGGTCGAATAAAAAGTCTATTTTAAAGATATTTTTTGGTAAAAACTTACATAATGTCTCTCTAAGATCACATGAAATGTATGTAAAGTCACTAACCATCAGTTTTTAATGTTGTCTTTGATTTCCTAATAAATGCTTATTTTCATTTAAATTGAGAATTGCGTAAGATTTGTTATATTATGTCATTTCATCATGTAAATGGAGGAAGAAAATTTATATTGGCCTAAAGAACAGTCCCAAAAACCTAGCAGCACCTATGAGGGATCAGACTGACTGATTTAAAATAATTGGTACCAGCATCAACATTAAAAGTCTTGTATAGGTTGAGCTTTTATTATAACATTTAAACATCTGGTTATAGGTGATTTGTAACCTCTGAGGTGTAAAACGGTGAAACAAAAAAGTTTCTCAATAATTTCTAAAATGCTAATTATAAAAGATAAGTTGAGGTTTAAAACTGCAGTGAAGTTAGTTTTCAGTTTGATATTCGCAGACAGATATCAGCTTCAGATAAACCTCTTTTTCACTACAGGTACACTGCAAATCAGAGAAAGCCGCTCCAACACTTAGAGTGCACCCATATTACAGACTTTACAGTAAAAACGCAGTGATAAAAAAATGGCTACAGCTTGCACTACCTTCCTGGTTTCAAAGTAAAAGAGTTATTTTTGAAGCCGGGATATCATGTGCAAAGGTACTGAGAAGCTATTGAGCTAAATCCTGATATTTCCCTATAAAAATAATTGAAAATGTGAACAGATTTTAAATGTAAAAATAACAGGTGTATCTCATTAAGCCAGTAAAGTACTATGATCCCACAGATCACATGACCCAGAAACCATTGAGCTAAAATGCTAATATTTGAAAATTAATGCAAAACTTAATTCATCAAATTGGTTCAAGAAATTGATTTATTTCTCTCGATTTGAGGTTTAAAAGCAAAACAACAAAAGACAGGCCCTATTTTTTCATTTTATAACTATCCAGAGCAAGGAAGAGGTTTAACTCGAGACAGTGTCTGTCGAATATTCAATTTTAAACTAACTTTTTTGCGGTGGAATGAAAAGACTTCTTATGGTCAGATTTCTCAAAAAAAGAAACATTGAAGAGCACACTTCTTCTAGTTTCATAGTTCCAGTTATCAGGCGTCTTTGTTTATTCTTGTTGATGAATGAAGTACTACAGTAGCAGCCAGTTTTAATTTATTTCATGAATGTGCAGTTTTAGTTCAATTGTTTATTTTAAAAGAAAAAAAAAACACAATGTCAGACCATATTAAAGAAATATTTTGTTTAAAACATACCTGAAAACAAAGAGTGACATGTGTTCCGTCATGCAGAGTGGACGGGGACGTCAAACACTGTGTGATCTACAGGACGTCTACAGGATATGGCTTCGCTGAGCCCTACAACCTGTACTCATCGCTGAGGGAACTTGTCCTCCACTACCGTCACACATCACTGATCCAACACAACCAGCAGCTGAATGTAACCCTGGCCTGGCCCGCTTTCAGTGAGCAGTCCAGCTGAGACGCACCAGCACACCACCATGATTCCCAAAGTTTCACAACATAGCACAGAGGGCACAGTTACCAAGCTGGATCAAAGTCCCCGTTAGAGATTCACTATTAGGAGAACTTACTCTGATCAGCTTTTCACTATAAATACTAGAAAGAACAGCAACTGGGTTTTATTTAGATTTTAACCAACGCATCTTCAGTTCTGATTAGATCTCAGACTTTGTCTGAAATCCCAAAAACGTATAACTGATGTTCCACGCGGTATAGTTAGGCCTTTCAGATGAGGAGGTTTCCAGTTCAAGCTGTCTGATGTAGTTCTGATCAAAGAGACACTTTTACCCGTTTACTGTTTCGCTGTGAAAACCAACCTGCAGCTTAGTTCCTATATTTTCTTTGACAGTCATAAAAAAAAAAAAAATCCAACAGCAAAATAACCATTAATCACAAAACCGTTTTTTTGTGAAACCGTTTGTTTGGCTGTGAAAATTTCTAGCACAACAATCTGAGAGGGAAATGAAGTCACAGTCAGAAGACAGCTGCATCGTATGACTTCTGCTATTGAAATGAGAGGGGGTTAATTGCATTTCTTTTTACCATGGCTGTAGTTAAGCTACCGTATTTATTCTTTACTGACAGATTTGATCTTCTGTCTAAGGATATTAAGTGGCATAATTCACTTCTACATGTAGTGAATTTTCAAACAACTTACAAAAACGCCAGCACTAAGAATCACAAGGATACCAAATGCTATTGATTCTAGAGGTATCTACGTCTGAAACGTAGCTGTTCAATCTTCCACTGGACTATTTTCATGTCTAAAATATCTTCTGTAGGATCAAAAACCAGAATAATTCCTCCAAATTTCTATCTCTCCATAGTAGTATGTGTCTTCCATTAAATCAAATGTGTTTAATCAGGGATATAGGAGTGTTTAAGGTGCTCCGAGGGACTTTACGCTCAGGAAGGGACTCCGTACACATATACTGATGGGTACTGCAGGGACTTGGGAGACACTCAAGCACTTTATCCAGAACAAAACACTAATTACGAAGGAATAAGTTCATCAAGGTGGCTCCGTTTTCCTGCTGTTGGCTAGTGAAACCTTGTGTTATTGAACATACATAAAATGTATTCCTCTTTATTATGTCCCATTTGAAATTGGGAAAAATATCAAGAGTGTGTGAAGATCTGACAGAGAATTATTTCTTTAATTAATTCTGGTTTAGATAAATTAAAAAAATATATTTTTTATTTCCTTTCTAAGGAATTTGACAGAAGATTTCCTGTTACAGATTTACAGTATAAAAGCTTTTCATTAGTAACATTTTACAAGACTAAAACAGCTGGTTTAAAGATTGTTAAGAAATTATAAGAAATGGTGCCTTTAAGAGTTTTGCTCCAGCTATGATATTCATATTTTTTGAGGTTGTTACTGATTAAATATATAATTTAGAAAAAAATCACAACAATCAATCAACATAAGCAATAACCTTGAAAGTTTTATGGACAATTCTGCATAGATCCATAAAAACATAACAATGAACATCCATCAGAGACTGCAGAAATCGTGTGACTATTATAACATAATAACAGAAACGTAAATAAAATCTGGATAAGTCAAAGTACCACTGCAACATGTACGTTTTCTGTGCAAAGGAGCATTGAAACAATACAGTAACTTTCCTGCATTCATTTTAGAAATTGCAATAAAAGTTTCTAATGGTCCACCAACCAATAATACCCTTAATTTGGAGGATTTTACGTTTCTTTTAGAGCATTTCTAATAATTCTGACCATGAATCAAAACACACTGTTAAACCTGAAGTGGCTACAGGCCTCCGAAACCCAACATTAAATATTACCTTGTTCTGAAGAGCAGTTGTTTCACTAAATGCGAGTCAAATTACTGTTAGTGAACTTAATAAAACAGCTGTTTTAGTCCTTATTTGGTACGTTTGATGGTATCGATCAGCTGACAATCCTTACTTTAATTTCCAAAACCTGTTTTCTTGTAGAGATCAAATCTGCTCTACTTGAATACCTAAACCAGTCAAAAATCTGATTTAAAAGACATGAAAGCTAAAAAAAAAAATCTTCATTTTCATTTATTTGTAGGAGCTTTTAATAGGTGGCAACAGGTTTAGCCGATATTTTTCCTTTCGTTGGATAAATATGGTAAAAACAAATTAATCTTTTGTTCCAGTATTTTTATGTGTGTAAAGTTATGCATAGAAATTAAATGTTTTTTTTTATCTTTTTCATCATTAGAGATCCACCAATCAACCTTTTTTTCTGTCCCATGCATTTTTATGATTTTTACCGAGCTGATTTTTTCTTTTTACAACATCATCCCTTTTAATGCAGCGAAAGCCAAGGCTGCTAACCTTGATCTAAATTTTATCAAGCCCCAATAAAACATTGTTTTGCTTATATCTGAATGGACCAAAAAATGGCGAGCTCTTAACTTTTATTGCAATTAATAAAAAAATAATTTTAAAAGTGTGCAGATTTTCAGAAACCGTCTCTCCTTTCATCTTCAGAATGTGATGGAAGGAAAACTGGATTACGTTGATTTCTGACTGGTCCTTCGCTACTTTTTAAGCATGTCTACGGCTAATACCAGTATGCTAGGATAATATTAATTATCCGATTTCTAAACTGGTCAAAATACAGTTTATAGATTGCAGTGGGGCGTGTGTTCAGATCACCAATCAAGGTAGTGGAGGGGATTCAAGGCAGATAAAGTGCTTGTTAGCTATCCGCTACGTCCTGTTACATAAAATACTCGTATCCCAAAACGTTCATGATAATTCAGAAGTATTGTGAGGTAAGACACAATACAGAGCAAACATTACCTCTTTAAGCTTTAAAATAGTTACTACCTCAGTTTGAGGTAAAACTCAAGTGTTAAACACTGTGTCTAAGTAAGGAGATTATTAGTTACAAATTTCCAAGCTTATTTTCTGTTATTATTATTGGGATTTTAATAGAAATTGTTTACATTTTAGACCTATCCAGGATGATCTAACTCTGGGGCAAACCGGTCTCTAATCCAGAGGCTTTGGATTGTGCAGTCTGAGTGGAGATGACATATCACTTGTGGATTACAGTTAATCATTTTAATCTGTTTGTAAAGAGGTAAATAAAATCGAATGGCTAGTTCGTGCAGAGATACTAGTGTCTCTAGACATTAAGATAAATACTTTGCCGTACATAATAATCGTTGATCTCAATGAAGGGTCACTTTTATTGCACTTCTCTCTTGACACGTGCTCGATTGTCTTTACGTACTGTCACTTGATGTTGTCAGTTCTGTTAGACTGTTACTTGACGTGAAGTGAGTCGGACCGATTTTAGCTTTTCTGGTTGTGAAAAAACAAAAATGTTATAAGTTGCATGATCTAGTTATAATGCATATAGTATGTTAGGCTGGCTACTGTTTAGAAATCAGTTTTACTTCAACAATGTTACCACCAGCTAGATAAGACACTTTCTTTGCTCTTTACCTCAAACTTATGTAAAGATTTTTCCTTTACTTGTGCGATTTGTGCTTACCATGATTTGTTGTAGTTTCCCATAATGCACCTGTTTTAAATGACACACTGGGAGCCTGCTCGGTTGCAACATCTTTAAAGTTTGGTGTGCCTGTATCCACATCAGTCTGTTACTTTTGCACAGTATTAAAATGTGACGTCTTGCAATGCACAGGTTTGGAACAAACCACCACAACGGAGTGAGACGAAAAGATTCGACTTGTATGAAAGCAAAACATTTTGATGGCTGCCCCTTATGGTTCATGTTGCGTATTTTGTACTTTTGGCAGACTGAAATATAAATATGTTTAATCATTTTTTTAGAGATGGGCTGTATATCTGTTGCACAAATCCCAAAAAATAAATAAAATTACATACGGGTTTTATGTGAACAAAAGCAGGCATGACCACTGATCTGTGGGGTTTCAATCTAAAGCATAGCATTTGCACAAGAAGTATCTTGACATAGCTGCAGATACTTTCCTCATGTACACTGACCCTGTTTCTGAGGCAGGTGGACATGTCATATCTGTATATAGATCTATGGAAAACAAAGTTGCTAATGAGATTAATGTGTCGTAGCATCAATGAAAAGATATTGTAGCATCTTTATTTAGATGACTACAAACATTTAATTGATATTTTCTGTAAAGTTGAATAGTTTTGTGCAGAATTTGGTCTTTTTCTGTGTCATTGTTGTTTTTATGAATTATGTTTTATCACTGTGCAAACAGAATGGAAAGTGTGAACATTTTTAGATGTAAAAAAAAAATCTACTCGGAGAAATTAGGCACGATTTCTACTTTATGGCACCAAATCTTTATTTAGACATCTTTAAAACAGAGTCCAGACAAACACCGAGATATTTCAGTCTGCTGTTGCAGATGAGCAAGAAAGGAAAAAAGATGCCACATTTTTTGGCATGTTTTTTTCTAACAGACTTCTACAAGTAAATTTGGCAATCAACTAAAGTTTACTTCCTGTAATTAGTACCAAAGTTGGAAGATTTTTTGTTTTATTTTCATTATGCAAGATACCAAGGATTTATGGCATGGAAGAATAAATGCATTACCTTCGTTGGGATAAACGAAACCATTAGTAGAAAATTACAGTTGGTTTGCTTTATGAATAAGTCTAACTTTGTGTTGGAAAGATGACTTGAGAGGCTTGAAATTACAGAACAGAGAAAGAACCGAGTGAGAGAGATATTGTAAGTGAAACTGTAGGGGTTTGGTAGTGCGGTCGGTCGACTCCATGGGAATTCAAAACTTTAAAGGAAGCACATTTTACGCAGTGTTTTATTTTTTCCTTGAGTTATTTTTTACAGTGCATGGAAAACCAAGTAGCTTTAGGAAATAATTAAAAGAAGATGCAACGTAGACAACTGGAACAATATTGCAACCTAGAGACTAAAATCAAAACTATTTTAGAGGTCCTTAATTTACAGAAACATTTTAAATTATTTATATAAAGTAATCTTTCCTAATATAGGGCAGATAATGAAAATGAATAACATCAAGTTCATTTCATCGTTTAAAAAATGTCAACCTTGAATAGATTAGTTGAAAATTTGAAAGAAACATTTCAAGTGTTTATTTCTGTTAAGTTGGATTCTCATGGCTCACAGCTAAAACACCATTACATACAGTAAGATCATAAGGAAAACATTCATTTCTAAAAACAGAAATGCCCAGCTGCTGAAAAGTGTGTCCATGTTCCTTTGCTTGTAAATCTACCATGTCTTCTTTCCACTCAACTTTCCATTATTATAGACTATGTGACAGATTGGTGACTTGATTGTTAAAGTCAAGCAGATACTCCCGACGATGAGGGGAAACCTCAGAAGCTGGTTGTTTTAACAGATATATCTAACTTATTGATGGAAAGTTGAGTGGAAGGAAAAAACAAGGCTAACCTTAAGTGGATTTTGAAGCAACACTACGTACACACTTTCCGGTGGATTGAATTTCCTGCTATGAACCACAATCATCATCATACAACAGAAATATATCATTGAGTAAATCCTCAGCATTTCCTGCCAATAACCTAAAGGAAGTTTGGAATAAATGACATTTTTCAGGAAAGGTTTTCTCACTTTGTTGGTTGCTAAACAGAGTTATCATGTGAAAGGTTAGAGATGTGGTGTAACCCAGCGATAAAGGTAGGTGCACGGTACAGTGGTAGGAGTTTGGATAGTATCAGATACAGAAGTTGACTTTGAGAATAAAGTAGAGAGCAGGTTATTTTTTTTGCATTTATATTACTCTGAATGCATTGGTTGGTTTGGCCTTTGCTTCTGAACTTTCTTCCATGCCATAACAGATGTCGTCTTGCAATGGTGTTTTATTTTTTCTTTTAGCTCTATTTTTTCTAGTTTGATAAAAAAATAAGTGTTGTAAAACATTCAATTTTCAGGTACACTGAGTTGTATGTCTGTATTATTTAATGCCATTTTCAGTTTCTTTATTATATTCTAAACTCTGTGTTAAAACAATGTTTCTGTAACCTTGTCATTTTCTTTCCTTTATTGATGCCTAGAGGTGTTTTTTTAATCAAAGGAATTTAGCTAAATTAAACAACCTATTGTTTTTGAAAGAAATCCTGTTACTGTAAATGTTGATTCCCTGTATTAATTATGCAACACAATACACCTTGTTAAAAATTCAGTGTTTTCTTTTAGAAGTCCTTTTATGAAGAAACTGTGCGTTTCACTTTTCTTTTTTTATTGGTGTAATTCCTGACTTTATCTGACTGAAAAAACTATGTTGAAGTGAGCACTTTCAATTCTGAAATAAATCGGACATGGTTTATTGAGTGGTTGTTTTTATTCAGACATATTTAGCTGCACACTTAAAAACTTCAGACAAATACATCAAATAGAAGATAAGTAAACACAAATGAGAAAAAATAGCTTTTATGAGCTTTATAACTATCAAACATCCAAATCATTGTTTGTTTTTGCTTACAACATAGCCAGGGACATTCTTACTTATTTTTTTAGCTCAAGATTAGCAGAACTGGTAACCTACTCTTCCCCACTGAGTTCTATCAAATATTGAAAATAATTTTCTCAATCTGAAAAATCTATTAAGAGAAAGAAATATCTCTTTAGAGTTCAACAGTGGGAAACTTGCCCTTTGAATTTAACCCATAATATAGGGAGCAATGTGTTGCTATACTGAATGATGTTAAGGGTCTCACTCAGAGACCCAGAGGAACAGTTTGAGATAATTAATGTCTAAATCTTAAACAGCCAACTGAAGGGTGCTAGCAAAGTTACTGACATTAACAGAAATAATTGAAATCAAATCCTTTAATTAAAATGTTTACCTTTGCAGAATGTCCTCCTGATTCAGCTGGTCCTTGAACACGGTACATTATGGTAGTATCCCAACACATTCACCACAAGCAGACTCTAAAGGGCACAGAAGTAAAAACAAACATGTAGTTAGACTGAACTTTGGTCCTGCTTTAAGTTTTTCTGCCTCCAACCATAAACAACAAGCTGCACTAGCTCTGCTCTTTCAACATGGTTATCTCACATCATAGTTACACATATTCTGGTCATGATAACTCCAAGTCTCTCGCTTCAGTCCAGTATAATTCCATCCGGAGCAACTGCACAGTCTTACTTTTAAAGTACGCAAGTGGCAGGCTATGATCAATGAGTTCAACTCACAGGATCCACTCCATCACCACCTGGGGGAAGACATTGTTTGCCGACAGTCCCACTGATGTCAAATCCGGCCACACCTTCCTCTCCTGGCATCCCAGAGGACCCAATGCTGGAAATGGAAGCAGTGACGAAGCTGCAAATCAAATAGGGGGGAACAGCACATAAATCCTATTGACTGATTCATTTTGGCAGCTTATGAAGATAACATTTTTGGTAAATCTGAATTATGTTTTACCTGTATGAATTCCTTAGATCCCGTAGTTCAGTGATATCTGTTTATCAGATTTTGTCCTTAGCTGTATGCTAAGCACTGATTAACTATTTTTTGTGTTATGCCACTAGCTGGAAACATGTTATATTTTAATGGTTTGATATTGCAAGGCTGCCAACTTGTTTTACTAATAGGTTTCCCAGCTTGAATGCAGGTCAATTCCTGGAAAGGGAGATTGAAATAAGTGCCTGTTGTTCAAAGAAATTCCTACATTTGTTTTCATGAAATTATATAAAGATTTGCCATTTGACCACCCACAGACAGAACATCTCAGATTTACGACATGAGAACTGTGGTCAGTAAGGGTTTTGAAGCATGTTTAAAGATTACAAAGGGGCTCTGTCCGACAAACATGAAAAACAACAGTGGAAGAACGATGAGAGAGCCTAATAGAGCGACAGAGTCGATCTTAGTGTTAAAGACATGCTCACTGTCTCTGATGGAAAACATGAAGCCGAAAATGTGTCTTGTTAGGGTTTTTTCTTTTTTTTATAACTCATGTATATGTGCTAGTTAAACCATAATAATATCTGTTAAGTGTTAAAGTTAATGTTTTCCCAAGCTGTTAAGATTTAAGAAGGTTATCATTTTAATTATATACATAAACATTTTGGAAGGACATTGGAACATTGTCCTTGATCTAAAAACAGTTTGTATTATCTTGACTTCCTGACAAAGTGAGCCCAAAAGCTGCTCAGAGCAGAAGGGAATATTAAATGGAACAAAATTCCAGACAATTAAGAATTTAAAAAACAATATGTTCCTAAGACTTTATATAATATTTGTATAGTTTGGAGTTAATTATTGCTCTGAACGGGTTGATCTTTTGGCAAATGGCATGTTTTATTTTGTATACTTCCAGGTAGCACTTATCTAGCTACCAAATTAGTTGCCAGTCATTTCAATAATCAGTTTATCATGAATTGTTTAAGCAACAGTTTAAATCAAAGTAGCATTATGTGTGAGAATGGCCTAGTCACTCATGAGCAACAGTCTGAGCTTTGAACTGACAAGCTTGTTATCTCTCCAACTCTTACCACTAGACAACCTCTCTCCAAGGGTACGACTGTATTGTCAAGACCAGGCATAGAACCTGACCAACAGTCAAGCCTCAAAGTCACTACAATATGCAGCCAGACACTGCTAGTATTATTTCTGTCTAAACACTTTTTAGAACACTTCCAGGGGTGATGCTGAGAAACTGCAAAAAACTGAATAAAACAAAAATTATATCAGAACTGGAGTTAGTTAGCAAACAGCTTCTGCTACTACAGCTAGAAACCACCGGTTATGGCAAATATCATGGTGTCATGATGGACTTAGACCTGAACCTCCAGAGACACATAAAGGCTGTTTCTGAGTCAGCCTTTTATCACCTGAACAACATTTTCAGAATTAAAGGACTAATGTCCAAGCAGAATCCAGAAATAACAAATTTGTGCATTTATTTTAAACGAATTGAAAGCCTGAGTTCTTTTACGACAACATTAAAAACTAATTTATTTAAAGCTACCTTGGTGTCATTAGATTAAGGTTTTGGTCCAGCTGTTTATTGTGTTTTACTACCTGCTTTTATTATGTTTTTATTTTCATTTGCTTTTATTTTTCTTCTGTTTTATTCATGCAAAACACTTTGATTAGACCTTGTACTTAGTTGTGCTATACAAATAAACTTGCCTTTTAACACATATAAGAAGTGGTAGCTACATAGTTGACACTATAAAAAATGCTAATTAACATAAAGAAAGTTTTGGGGAAGATCTCTGGTCAAGATTTTATGTATATGTCAAGATACTAAAAGAGGCTTAATTAAATAGAAAAAAAGTGTATAAATATAGCAAGTTGAAATCAATCCTAAACCAAACTCCACTTCGCTTGGTAGAGGTAAATTTGCTAGCTGACCATGATAATAAAGAAAAACAATGACAAACATAGCAGGAGCCATCGTTATAACTTTCGGCATTACTTTGCACGAGCTTCCCTAATTTTACATTATTTAAAATATTTTATTTGAAGAAAAAAAGCTTTTAAATCACAAATTCTAAAAGAAAAGGTTAGAAAAATTGCCCTTCAAAAGTCTTTTGAATTTAACATGTGATACACTATACTTTATTGGATTTTTAAAATAATTAATAAACACAAGACATGTATGAGATCAATGATAAAGATTATTCCTTTTTAGTCTTTCCAACATGTTATCATTTTTAAAGAAATTCAACATGATCCTTATTTAATTTAACAACCACAGTTCCAAAGTTATAAAGGGGAGATTTTAGTCTCATTTCAGTGTAAACGAGTTAAACAGTATCTAAATTTACCTGGAAGCTTGTAGGCACATCTTCATTACTTTTAAAACAGCATTTAACAAACTTAATTATCCTAATCAGGAGTGTGTGATGGATGTTAACACCTGGCTTTCATCAGCTGATGATGGGGTTGACTTAAGCATCTCTTTGGAGGAGGAGTCTCTCAGTCTTCTCTGGCTGGCTGTCTCTGAGGAGCTGTGTGGATTTATTTTCCCCAAAATGATGATCTTCTTGCTTGCTGTGGTTTTCCTAATCTCTACAGACCATCAAGGTTTTGGGATCTCTCATCCCAAACCAGCCTGCCGTTATCCTCCGTCTCAATGGTGTCGGTCTCTGGAGATTGCCATTGAATGCAAGGTGAGTGACCGCCTGAAGACTGGGAAAAAGTTTGAAATTTAAGCTGACATTTTTCATAGCTAGGTGCTTGGATACCAAATACAAAAATGCATAATGTTAACGTGCAAAGATACTTTTTCCTAAATGCCAGTTTTCTGCAGAATGTGAGGTTCAAATAACCCTGAGTTCTGTTTACAGCTGTGATTGAAGTATCTTGTGGTCTAAGCTCAAATGAAAGTCATGCTTCATAAATTAGACACTGGTGGCTTTTCATGTGACTGGAGCCAGTCTGGCTTAAATAAGCCAAATTTGCTCAGTTTTCAGAGCTGGCCATAGAAATTAATGTATTTTTTATTTTTTTTTCCAGGTCCAGAAGCAATGCATGGAGCTCAGTGCTATTAGGCCAAACCAGACTGTTCCTCGAGTCGCCCTCACTCTGTACTATGAGACCCTCTGTCCAGATTGCAGATCTTTCATCACCCAACAGCTGTTCCCCACCTGGACAATGCTTCAGGACATAATGTCCCTTACACTGGTTCCTTATGGGAATGCCAAGGTACATGTGTTGACCTTAAAATGTAAATTGAGAATACTGAACTACTTGTGAAGGGGTTTGGCAATCCTTGCCCTCCAGTGTTCATATCCTATAGATTATACCTAAATCAGCTGAACTGGTAATTCACAGGCTTGTGTGGAACAGACTATATGTAGCAGGAATACATCTAAAACATGCACATTGGTGGCCCTACTGGAGATTACTTGCTACTTTAAAACAGAATAACAAATTATTTTTCAACAGGAAACTTTGTCTGCAAACGGTCCTTTTAGCTGTCAACATGGAGAACCAGAATGCAGAGGAAACATGATTCAGGTCTGAGAGTAAATTAAAGTATTGTGTGTATTTATGCAGAGACTTCAACCGTGTCTCTCTCCTCCAGGCCTGCATCATCCATTTGACTGGAACATCCTTGGCCTTTCAAATAATCCACTGCATGGAGTCTGCCACAAATGTCCTCAATGCTGCAGAGCCAGTGAGTACCTTTTATACACTGTGGTGTTTTTATTTACCTTTTATTTAAATGGTTTTTGTTTTGTTTAAAGTGTCTCCAGCTGTATGCGCCCTCTGTCTCCTGGGCCACGGTTGATGCTTGTGTCACCGGACGTCTGGGTTACAGGCTGATGCATGGCTATGCTGTGATGACCAGAGCTCTGAACCCTGCCCACACACATGTTCCTTGGATCACATTTGATGGGGTGAGAAAAGGCTTTGGGCCGTTAAAAGTTCTAGACACTCTGTGAAAGGGATTTGTCGAGACTCTTGACTTGTATTGTGAAGGTATAAAACAGAATTAGTAATATTGTGCTGCAGGAGTACACGGCAGAGAATGAAGCCAAGGCAACATCTTCCCTGTTTCATTTGGTCTGTGAGCTCTACAAGGTAAATGTTTCACAGTGGAATCTGAAAAACTGATGGGATTGCATTTTAAAAACTAGTGTAAAAGCAAATGAGACATTTCAAGACTGTTAAACTACATTAGCTGGCAAAGGACCTCAGTTGTGTAATTTCCTAATTGTTCCAACTCTTTGACCATCCACAGGGAGTGAAGCCTCCTGCCTGCACCGGAGCCCCAGTCAAGCTGAGCAAAAGTGGCTGCTTGACAGAATAATGTTCATTTCTGCCAGGCTTAAATGACTAAACAATAAAATCTTTACTAAATGCAAAAGCCTGACTTGGTGTAAAGCAATGCTTTTTGTTTTAATTTGGCATGTGTTCCAGTCATAGAGCATCATTGAGGTCTTTTATAAATTTGCTCTTCTGATCAAATGAAGCCAGAGATGCCTGTAGTAACTCAAGGCTTTGCTGTAGGTGAGAGCTACAGTCCGAGGCAGGAAAAAGCTAAAGTCAAGAGTTTCTGTTGTTCACCATGTAGGACTCTGAAGGTGCTCTTGTTGGACCAAAATGCCTCTCTGTTAAACACTTACTGGAACAGAAGTTCATGCTGAGGGAAAGCTGGGTTTAACTTTTGGACAATAGGTTCTATGCAAAACTCTACCTCCTGAACTTGATGCAGTTCCCCACCACCCCCTGCCTTTTATTACTGGATGAACTGATTAATCCAGGTGATTCTGCCTACTGGGGTCAGGCACTGGATTAATCGGTTCATCCAGTAATGAAAGGGAAATGGAGCTGTAGGAATTAAAGAGTTTAACTCTTGTTGCTGAGTTCCATGAAGCTCGAGGAGAGTATGAGATGATGAACTAATGGGGTAAGGTCCATGATATTAAAACTCCACTGGCCTCCAGCACACGGACAGTTTCTACCCAAACCTTTCGTTGTGGAACTTTGTACTAAATATCAAGGATCCTACAAACTTCTTTACTTCCAAAGTCGACATCTCTTCGTCCATGCCCGAATGGTGGAACAGCAGGATAACTTGAATGCGGGGTTTTTTTTTTTTTTTAAAACCCTTCTGTAGCTGAATTTCCTTAAGAAAATTCTTGTCCTACATCCTCTGAAGAAAAATTTGAGTCTTTAAACAGTTAAATTTCCATATCATTTATTGGCATTTCACGTAAAACACCCTGAACTTCCGAGAATCTTTTGGCTTCAAATGCAAAATAAAAAGTTAATTTCTTTGACAAAAACAAACATTGGAGTGGCAGACGAGTACATACAAGTAAAGCATACTTGTTTTCAGGCTCCGGAACATAAAATCAGTTCTTACAGTACTTCTCGGCACATTTAAAGAATAAATATATCTTTAGACATTTGCACGACACAGATTGAAAGATGGCATGGACATGAATGAAGTATCAGCATTGAAACAGAAGGTAGGGAGTCCCTGCCTTCTAACACTTAACACTGAGTGGCGCTGTTGTCCACCCTGTGTTAAGCCATGGTGCTGAATTCAACTAGATCTGACACCTCAGACTTGGAAGGTTGGAAACTTTATAAGAATCCATAATGAAAATGACACCTGTGCATCATTTTTAAAAAGCTCATTTATTTGAATGTATTTGTGTCTGTAGCAAATAAAGCCCAATATGAACTTTTCTTTTTTGTTAGCCTTGGATTGAGGCTAATGTAGACAAACCCATAAATCCAATCCTTTGTTTTTAGAGACGCCTCTCTTGTGGTCATTGGTAATATTTGAGCAGATTAGGGATCAAAGGAAACTAAAAGTTAAGGAAGAGATTGAAAAATGTAACAATTTAGAAGTTTTTTGGAGCAGTCAACAAAATGCTGGGAGATCCTTACCCTTCAACGTGCTTGTATCGAGGTTCATAAGGTAAAAAGCTTTTTAAATATAGATGCCATTTTCATCATCATTTATAGAGCAAAATGATCAAATATTTTCCTAACAAAAAAAACTTGTTTCAACACCCACAGCAAATGTTTTAAATTCAGTTTAACATTTTGACCAAAAAAAGCCAAATCAAACAGTCTTGTAGTTGAAATCAGTGTAAATGTCAGTCGGAGGGTCAGCATCCAGCTACAAAACAGCACTAAGGGTCTTTAACACAAGGCTCAGTCATGTAATGCTGGTTGATGAAGCTTACTACGTAAAAAAATGAAATACTGTTAGACTAGTGTTTCCTACAACTGCCTAACCAGGAAGCAAAATATCTTGTAGTGCTCGCTAACCGCCTGAAGTCTCTACCTGCTCTAGACTTGATGCCTATTTGGTACAGAAAGATGAAAGTCATGAAACGCCTGAAACCACAAACATTCTCAGCTATCGGGGTTAGCAGAGGCCTGTTTTCTATGCTGCACAAAAACCTATGAAAACGCCAGCTTTAAATACTGTTAACATGTTTGTAAAAACTAACACTTATAAAGTTAATGACTTTGATACAATCATCAGTTTAAAATCTCTAGTGTAAAAATGTACAGCTTTGTAGGCTGGCAGGGGTTTGTGAGTTTTCCAAACTTGTGGCAAAAACAGCTTCCCAGTCAGTCATGCTAGAGCCTGTAACCTGATGGGAAACCACCAAAAACATTTGGGACTCTGTGTAAAATGTCAGCTAACACAGAATGCAGTGATTTCATTACAAATATAAACCCATATTTCACAGATGCATCTCAACACATTGAAATAAATGCTGATCTCTTTTAATAGTTCAATTAAGAGAAATAAAACTGATCCATTATATTAATTCGTTACAGTACACACAGAGGAACATAATCCAAGTATTTATTCCAGGTTATTCCAATTTTGTCTTCCTACTACATTTTTTCCTTCCACTCAGCTTTCCATGCTTTAATGCTGGAATACAGCACTCTAAAGAACCAGAATGTTCAGTTATAACCTTTACTAGAATAACTTTCATTTTTAAAAGCTGGATTTCTGATTGTTTTCAGCATATAGCAATATATACAAACTTAGAAATAAATAGCAGTAATATAGCTGTCTGTGTGTGATCGATCTATATGAACTCTGACTTTTAGAGATTCACTTTTAAAATGAACAAATGGAATATTACTGACTTATTGACATTCTATCAGATTCCCCTGTATTCACAGAAAGTAAATTAGAAAACCTTTGAAAAGTGTCGCATTTCCAAAAAGATGGTTCAGAAACAACGTCTGAAAGGTCTGGATCTCTTAAAGTTTATCAGTCTGTAAATAACGACATTTGTGGAACAATATCATGATCACGTTAGAAACTCTGTGTGCCAAAATTAAGGACTATAACAATGTTAAACCAACAGCATCCACAGTGACAAAGCTTCATAATGGATGAATCCAGGGGCTGAACTGTACCTGCAGTCCAACCCTGCAGTTCTATCCTTGATGTGCATACAACACATCAAGGATAGAAAACCAGGAAACCAAGGCCCAGGACTAGACTGAAGCTTTTATCAAACAATGAGACATTTACATGTTAAAGGAAAAGACACTTCAGGGGTAAACACTGCCCACCTGTTACTGCCTTCAAATTCAAAGTTTCCACACTATTCTACACAAATGCCCCAACATCTTCATCTAAACTACATCTGGCTTAATTGCAAGAAAATATGGGTTTATAACATTTGCAAATCACTAAATTCTGTTTGACTTATATTTTACACAAAGTTCCAACCTTTTCAGAATTGAGTTGGTAGTTCTGAGCTCTGCAGCAGCATCTTGGCACCGAGGGAGAAGACATTTAAAGTCAGACGGCAAACTTTAACCTGTGGCTGATCGAGATTAAAAAGATTAAAAGTGAAGGGAGGGAATGTGTTATAATAAACCTGGTATGTTTTCTGAAAAAAAAAACAAACAAAAAAAGGAAACTTTGATCTTTTCTTTAGTTCACATATTTAGTAAAGACGACTTTTTCTCCAACTGGTTGTTTTTTTGTTGCCATTCTATCAGGGTCTTAAAAGGATCTCCCTCACTATCTTTACATCCACTTTTCAATCATTCAGTTTGAGAAACATAGTTTTTTTTATCTTGTGGTTATTTTTTGACTCTTTGACAAAAGCAATGGAATGTATATTTTCCTTCATCAATCCCTGAAATCATACGGTGTTTGATTTGTCTTAGAGTTCAAAGATCAGATGTCAAACCTGAGCTGAGTCTGTTATGGTTCCAAGTTAGAAAACCTATGAAACTGTTAAGAAAGGGGTTTAACTGAGGACAGTGTGGAGAATCTCCAACAATGAAGCAATGTTTTTGTATTTTGCTTGTTTGCAAACTTATTATCTGAGAGCTGCAGTCTTGTACATAATCATCAGGAGCATGAATAGTCATCAATTCACATCTGCATGTCAGTTATATTAAAGCTGACTGCATGTAAATGTAAAAACAAGCGTCCATCAAAAGTGTGAGATGTTCACTGGTATAACAGCCACGTAATAATTAAACTACCAACACTATTTTCTTTACTTTGTGCTGTTTACATGCAGACATAATCACATACTGGTACAACTTTGTAAACAAGATAGAGATCCAATCTTATTTCAAGAAAGACTAATTCAGATTTATTAAAAAAACAAAAAACAACCATCAAATAGATAATATAACTAAATTACTAATAACAGAAGAAAAATTCAAATTTTGCTCTAATCTTTCTCGCATTTATCAGAGAACAACTCACACGTTTCCAACTAAACTATAAAATGTAGTCTTTTTTTAGTCATACTGATGACATGTGATTGACATAACACATTTTTATAAAGCTCTGCCCTCAGTTTAACTGGGAAATGGATTAACTTCACCTTAAGTCCTTTGCAGGTGTAAAACACTGGTTACATCTAAGCTGACAAACACCACAGACTGAGGACATGCTGCTTCTGAGACTATTTCCATCAGATGGACAACTTGAGTAAGTTGCAGCTCTCAAATAATAATAAGAGGAGGTGATACATTTCTGGTGGCGTAGATTTATTGTTTCTCTGGTTCTCTCCATGCCCTAAAGCTGGATGCTTTGCTAATTCTTAATTTAAAGATCAGGTTATGCATGCTTAAGGAAATGTTTTACTAATACAGATTTTCCAGCACTTTCTGTGCTGATGGCTTAATGCCATACAAACTGTTATTGGAGCTGATAAATAGTTTTATATGTATTGCAGCTATATTGGATACAAACCCCCGAAATCTTAAGACTTTTTCAGGCAAAATAAGAAATTCAGAGGTTTTATTTTGTTTTTCTGACGGTTACCTCAGAAAATCTAACTCCTGCATAAAAACAAAAACAGAATAAGTTTTATTCCTCCATAATTTTTTCTGAAATGTTTCTCAAATTGCAGAGCAATTAATGTTCATTTTATTACCAATATTCAGTTGGTAAATTGTCATGTCCTGGGACACCAAACATATGATATATATTCTGTGTAGGAATCCTTTGTAAAATGGTTTTAGGAGGAACTGATTTGGAGGATATTAAGTGAGTTAATTTTGAGATTCCTTTGTTATTAATTTCAATGCCAGAATATAAAAATACTGATTAGGTATTAAAAAAAGGCAGAGACCTTCAACCTGTGTCTCTAGAAGCTGCTGGAGAGCTGCAATCTTTCATGCTGGTCCAAAAGACTGGATTTTGGGGCCTGCCCTGCCTTCTGTGGTTCCATGTCCTGTACAGTTTTTTGTGATCAGCAGGCCTACAGTGGGTGAAGCCCTTTGTGTGACTAAATACGAGAGCTGAACTGTAAAGACAGTAAAGTGCTACTGCGGACCGGAGGCACCCTGATTAAAAAAATGCTTTTTTTAAGCACAAAAACACATATGAGACCAGCAAACACACAACAACAAATATTACAGAAATTAAAACATAAACATCTAAAATATAAGGTAAAAAATAGATAAAGTATACATTGGTGTCTTTTCAACAGGCAAGACTGGGATTCAGGCCAAAGTGTTCGGTTCCTATGGTGCTACAAGCTGGTTTGAGTATCTGATTGCCTCATCTGCCAAATTCTCTATTAAAGGGATTTAAATAAATGTAAAGACACACATGTTGGACAATGTCTCATTTTTTCACTGAGACAAACGGGACGGACAGTTTGGGGTCGGGGATCAGTACACCTGTGCTACATTAGGTTTATGCTTCACTTCATACCCTGAGGTTTAGGTCCGTTGATTTTCTCATCTACATCCCATATTTGGTTAAATGACTCATTTCACACGTCATTCTTAAAGAAATAAATCATACTCACTTATCCCAACTCAAATAATCCTAGATCCTATATTAAAAATAATGGTGCAAAATAATTTCCAAGACCCTGTCACGCCACTGTAGTCCTCATTCGCCGTTCGGATGTCACAGTTATTTGGAGGAAGACATTTCCTTTCAGCTTTTGTTACCTTTTGTGAGTACAAGCCTTAATTCCTCTCTTCTCAGCTTAAATGCAGCACTTTTCCATAAGGAATACTCCAAACTGAGGCTGCAGTGAAACAGGAAGGCCTGTCAGGCACTCAGACAGAGGAGAAAACATTTCATCTTGCTGAAAAAGAAAAAAATACAGAGGAGAATCGTTCCTCTGCTCTCTAGAGAGGGTGTCTCCAGTGTAAAGGGACTGTGGTGATTTTACAGACATTGTTGGCAAAGGCTCGTCCTGCCGACGGATCCAGCGCTCATGTCTCTTCAGCAGGGCGGCTGGTGCTGCTCATTACGTTCCCATCCGCAGGCAGGCCACTCCGTCGCCCTCCTGGCTCAGCTCTCCGTTCCTGTCTGAACCCTCCGGCCCCGGGGAGGCAAGTGTCCTGTGAGGGTGGGGGCTTCGCACTGACATGGAGGCCAGATTCAGGGTCCGAGAGGGGTGAGGTGAGGGAGGGCGGTACCTGTTGCTGTTGCCGCTGCGGGGGTCTGGAGACAGGGAAGGCGAGGAGGAATCGTGTCGCCTTGTCAGAGACTCCTCCTCTAAGGGGCTCTCCAGGTCAGACTCCACTTCCTCCTCATCCTCTTCTTCCTCCAGGGTGAGTTCAAACTGGAATTTGTCTCCTCCTCCTACTGATGGGACAGCTCCTCCTGCTCCCCCAGGCGTCCCATCTGGAGGTCCCACCTCAGCGTGGCGCTCGTCTGGGCTCGTTGGCGAGGGGCTGCGGGGGATCATGCTCTGATACCACTCCCTGTTATCCTCAAGTGTGTCCAGAATGTCCTGGGCGTCAGGGTGCACCAGGTCCGCCCAGGTCTCCCACAGAGGGTGAACGATGTAGTCAATAAACCCCACCTAGGTAGGAAAATACAAAAACATCAAAGAGAAACCAAAACCAAGGTGATAAAACTTGTAAATATTACACAGTAGACTCCCATGAAGCCTGACGGATCTTAGCAAAAATATTTGCACCCTTTAAACTTTTCTGCTGGAACGCCTTACTTGATTCTTTTCTATGGAGGCGTTGTGTTTGTCGCACATGGGGCTGATCTCCATCCCCTTGTCCCGCTCTCTGTCCCCCTGGGTGAAAAACTCCACCATGATGCGGTCTGTCCATTTTCGGTAGAGCTCCAGTGGTTTGGTTGGGTTGCTCAAGTCAGCACAGTGGACCATGTTCTGCAGAACCTTCAAAAAAGCAATTTGACTCCTTACAACATTTCAGTTCTTCTTTTAGTCTCATTCCTTTATTGTTTTAGAGCATCTAACGAAGATTAAAGGCAGCCGAGGTTATTTGAGTCTATATATCCTCTTGATCAACATTGTTATATAAAAACAAGGTATGACAAGTGTTACAAAGCAGTTTTAAGGTCTTGGGACTTAAGTTAACCACCATGAGAGGCATATATATCCGTTAACAAAAGACTGATCAATCCTGAACCTTCCCAGTAGTGGCCACCCAACTCTTATTACTCCTAAAGAGCATCAATTCGCATCCATGTGATCACAAAAAGACCGAGAACATCTAAAAGCCTGCAGGTCAGAATTCATGTTTGTACAATAAAAAAAAGAAAGTACAAAAGCTAAGCTCACTACTATCCAATGAGAACATGTCGCACATTTTCATGGACTCAGAAAATAACAGTGGACCTTTTTGGAAAGCCAGAGTTTGAGCTGCATGTTCTGAACTAACAGCATTTTATACAAGGTTGAAATAGTTTTTTTAAATTTTCATTGGTTTTTACTTTTATTTATCTTTGACTTTAATTTTTAGTTTTATTTTAGTTTTAATACATTTTTAGTATTGTTTTAAGCTACTTTAGTTTTTAATAGCGTTTTAGGTTGTTGAAAATGCTTAGTTTCATTTCAGTTTAGTGTTTAATGTTTTCAGTTATAGTTTTCTTTTCTTTTTATGAATTAAATACTGGGGGCAAGAAAATAAAAAAAGAAATAAAAGAAATAAAATCCCAGATAAGAACAGACCATTGCAGCAACACAGGACTGGACTCCCATCTGCTGCTGTAATGCGGAACGGTGCAAAAACAACAAAAGTCAACAGGAATCTAGACCTCATATTAATGCATTTAGTCAAAGATGCAAAAAAAAAAAATAAGCACATTCTCCCTTGAAATACGTTTTATTAGTTTTGTAAGATCATTACAGTTTTAGTTAAGTTTCCATCTTTTTGCAAAGTCTATTTGTATTACTATTTTATTTAACAAAAATGTTTTTTTACTCTAGTTTTCATCATTTTATTAGCTTTAGTTCATGATAATAACCTTGATTACATATCTCTATTTTCATAACTGCTGTACTTGATGGAACCACAGATTCTGATCTGTTGCAGAAAATCCTAAAGCAGAATGTCAAATCTGTTCTAACTGCAGATTTCTCTGCAATAAAAGCATAAATGTTGCATGTCTAAAAGCAAGTATCAGATATGACTTTTTTCATTTCATATACCTGGATGCGGTCAGAGTAATTGTCTAGCAGCAGGACTCCCAAACTCGTCACTTTCTTTGTCTCCACCATCGTCTTCATGTCTGCTAAGAAGTTCATGTGTTTGGACATATCTGTGGCCAGCACCTAAAGACAGCAAGAAAGCATATGTACCACTGAAAAAAATCCTTAAAACCCAAATGAAACCGGGTCAATCAACAGTGCTCTTATAGGAGAGATGAAAAGTTGTTGTAGTTTTAATGCTGTAGTTTAAGTTTTACATATTGCTAATTATCTTTATGTTCTAACTTCATCGACTAAAATAGAATAGTACTTTATTGTTTGAAGGTGGGAATATTTTGGAGTTTCATCGAACATAAACGAAAAGTTAACTTTTAAAAACAGCATACTGAGATCGAATAAAAGGAACATAACACTTAATGTCTCTGTGAGTTACCAAAACAGCATGCAGCACTTGCACGAAAAGATTGAACAGGAAACATATCATGATGTTTATCTTGAAGCTGAGAAGGATATATTAATATATATAATATTTATATTGAGGATTCTTTGTGGAATTTCCACTTTTTGCAACAAAAAAAATTATACAATTTTGTAGCACAGCAAAAAAAAAAAAAAATGTTCAAAATTGATTTAAGACCCAAAAACACTTTTTTCATCTCAAAATTTCAACCTTTTCTTAAATTAATTGAAGCAATTTTTGCCCTATTTTTAATAATTAAAACAAATGCTTATTATCCATATACATAATAGCATTTCTATACACGTCAGGCTTCAAAGGAAGATAAGACAGTTCGGTACATTTAGACAATATCAGATGGAATAAAGTCTATAAATATAAATAATTAACCGCATTCTTTCTTTATCCATTCACACGTGGACAATCTTCATGAAATTGCATAGGTTCCAATTCTTTTCCAGAGTTTGTAGGAACAAAGGTCAGAACCTTACCATGTCAATCACCATCTTTCGGAGCGAGTCTTTCTGTTTCTTGCTCAGGTTCTGGAAGATGTCACAGTTTTCTTCTTGCAGTAGCTTGAAGCCAACAGCGAGGTGGTGGTTTTCCAGCACAGATGAATCGTTGTACATTAGTGCCAACTCAGAACCTCAAAGAAAGTAAGAGACAAGTTTACTATGTGAAAACAGCCTAATTTAAACAATTTTACAAAAATCTAGACTTATGTTTTTAAAAGAGTAAACAAATTCAGTCACCAACACAACTTCACGTGGCAATAACTGTTATAAACTTTTCATTTTTTTACATATTTTGTTTACATTTGTAGACGTCAGCTTCTGATCTTATTTTATTATTGTAGCCATTATTATATCACATCTGTTATCGAAAGCTGAATAAAGAAACAAGAGGTAACACACTGGTGTTTATGAGGAACTGGTTGGTGACACCAGGATGGTCGACATCGTGGATGGCACTGGCAAAAAGAGCAGCCATGATTTCTAGGTCTGTAAACACCGCCTTGGATAAGGAAAGATGACAAAACAGTAACGTAAGCATTAATTCAAGCTGAAAATGTAGAAATAGTGAAAACAGTGAGCATAAAGCTAGCAAGCTCACCTCTAAAGCTGGAGTTGACAGAAGCACATGGGTGGATTGCACCACATCAGCTGCATGGATGTTATTGTGATAAGCTACATCTGCATGGTAGTGGTCCTCTAAAGTCATCATGAAGGTGAGGAAGGTGTCAATTGGCACCTTGAAGGTTTTCAGAAGATCTCGCTCCTGTCAAAGGAGGGATAACAACTCAAACATCAAACATCAGCAGATTCTCTGTTCTGTTATTTTATTTAAACTCTGATCCACAGATGTTTTCTTATTTAAACTTTGCTAAAGGACTCCATTAAAATTTTTGTTCACTTTTCACGCAGAAAACAGACACTTGCAGAAGAGTTATCTCACCTGGAAGATGGAGTACATGATCACCGTCAGAGGGCGATTTCCGGAATATTCTGCTAGTTTGAAAATATCCATACCCCAGCGATTGAGGTCCTCTATTTCCTGTGAAGAACATAACCAGTGACATGTGAATAACAGAACATTTCTTCTCGTTTCATAGGGCATTTAGATGTGTGTGATCCCACCTTTGCCAGCATGCTCTCGTGTGGTGTGTTGACTCCAAAGCGAGGGATGAGGGCAGGGGCTAAGCTTGGGCTTTGTGTGGCCTTTTTCACACCACTAATCTGTGACATCGGCCTTTTCTTCTTCTCTTTCTCCTTAGCAGGCGGAGACAGGATCTCCAAGTCATGTTGCTTCTCTGCATGTGAACCCGAAAACAGAACAGACAGAGTTAAAAACAGGGATGTTCCTTAAAGGCATCTGCTCTTATTTAATTTATCCAACCTTCTCAGGAAGTCATCTTTACATTTATTTCATTCTGCTGTTATTAACATGACCTCTGTCTTTGTTGACAGTCATAACGAGGCAATCAATACTCAATACAGGAGCTTTATCAGGTTACAACCACAGCAATATGCTCTAAAACCAAGAGACCAAAAAGCCATTCAAAAATCACCAAATATGTTGAGACTGTCATTGATTTGGACTAGAGATGGCAAGAGAGCTCTACTTTCAGGAGAATGTTCTGGCGTATTTCCACAGTGAAACTTGCTTGATTTATCAGATTTGTTAGAATTTCAGAGTAAGGATCTACTTTTTATATTTTTGCATTGAGAAGCTTTTTTGCTGATGACACAAAATATTATAAAACTAGTTTAAAATGGGAAGAAGCAATACTTTTGTTGGAAAAAATAGTAGTACTATATTAAATACAAGTATTTGTTTGGTTTTACTTCGTAAAATGAATCCAAGTAAAACCAAACTAAGCAACTCAAAGCTTTATAGAAAGCAGAGATCCGTGGTTTAAGGGCTATTTAAGTACAGGCAATTTACCATTTAATAACCAGAGATACATAAATGCAACTGAGCATTGCAAACTAACCAAACATGCATGTGTTGGTTGAAAACCTCAAAGACCAAAGACGACTCCTTTATGTAAGGTCAGATAGTTCACTCTTGTATGAAAACAGCATAAATCATTGCCTTGCTGTGCTGCCAAAAAGCCCTATTATGAAAACTCAAAGATGAGCAGGAGCTCAAAACATCTAAGAAAGCAAGATATCAAAAATACAACAGAAATAAACTAAAAAGGGGAATTAATTTTAGACACAAAATCATTTTAAATTCAGCTATAAACATCTAACCTCATTTTATTTCTTTTGCAGTTAAAATACTATGGAGTCCCAATAGGTGACAGGGTGGCCGGAAACACAAATATCGGACCTTTTCTCAAACAGTAAACACACCGTGTGTGATTGCTAACGTTAAAATTGCGCAAACTACAACCCTCTTTGGTGTGGATGCTGTCACCCAAGGAAGAAAACTCAACAGTATTTCCCTGATCATTGAAATGTTTAAAGTGAAATTAAAGGAAGCAAAGCTAGGTAAGGAGAGATTTAAAAGGAAACAGCATTGTTTATTCAGACTGCAAGGGATCAGGGCTTTCACAAGATTATAGGAAAGTTGAACAAAGTACACCAAAGTTACTCATGTTGGAAGCTTCCAGGTAACAGTCGACATTCTCCGGGTCATACACACGTACCAGCTAGCCATGCTGGACAAGCTATCTACTGTTAGAAGCTAAAAATGAGTTCAAGCAAGTCTAAAATTGCTTTTTTGAACCTTTTTTTAAAACAGTAAAACCAGACTATAGAGCGTCTCTGTTGTAACACATGCTAATGCATCACATCTGCTCTTAATTTAAATAATTTGTTGCTGCTACAAGGATATAGGCTAAAATAAAACATTTTAATGCTGCTATTAACTCTTTCAAAGCTTTTAAAATGAACTCAGAATCAGATAAATGAACATCTGTAGTACAAAGCTAAAAGAAAACAGAGATAGGAAGTTGTTCACAAAATTTTCAGTGTTTCAGTAATACTGCCTTTTTATTTAAAGATGGGCATGCCTTTTAGTATCTGCTCAACATAACAGAACAATGACCTTGTGAACAACTGACAATGCTCCCACATAAGATGTAAAATACTACAGTAATTCGACAGAGTAACAATCCTAGAGAGGATGCTGCATCCCCTGTTCTTTATGATGTGTAAAGGACCGTGTTGTTAAAGGTACAGGAGAAGAAATAGAAGATATTGTTTTCAGCTCTCTAACAAAGACCTTACCGCAATTTTCAAAATGTAACAGGAAGAGGATCATTTAAAATAGGTGGATTTTTTTTAAAAGAAAAGATCGTAAAAATATTAAAAAGAAAGAAGCCTCAGCACATGGTTTTAACCAACACAGCAGACATGATCTCCATACCATTCGATGACACGAAGGTGCTGTCCCAGCAGACATTGTCGTTTTAAAATGACTCATCCATTTTTGTAAAAACCAAAGATATAGTCATCCTATTTTTACTTCTTTACCTCACGTTCACATATCATCCTTGGCATCCTCCAGCCATGATTGGCTTCATAAGCCTGGCAGCAGCGTCTGCCTGATCAACATCCAGAACTGAGCCTTGATACAAGCACACGCCAACGTTCAGTCGTATCAACGATCCTAACAACATCTTCACAGGAGGCACCGTCTGGCCTCTCTCACCTCTATCACAGTGCCTCCTCTTCCTCAGACCCAGAGCCATGGGGTTCATCTCCAAATGCAGCCAAGCTTGAGGCATTCATCTTAGAACGGAGCCTGACTGACAGCTCCATCCTCATTCTGCTGGACCATCCTGCCAGAGGGGCTGCCGAAGACTGAGCCTCCTATTGATGCAACACGCCGTCGGATAATACTCAACCTAGTTGCCACGACAACGCCACACAATGTGTCCGGGAATGCTGTCTGTTGCCCCACCTCCCCCTGCTTCAGAGACGAAGAAATCCTCACCTTCCCAGTCTGTTCTCTCCTTCAGAAAAATGCTCTTTTCATTGCTTCAGTTAGAAATTATTGTTTATCGTTCCTTATTTCGGATTCTTTTTCTTTTCTCTTTCTCTGTTACCCAATAGTTTCCCCTTTTCCATATTGTAAAATAGGGAGATGTAAATTGTATTTTTTTCTCCTATTTGATTTCTTATTTTCATTATCAAATGTCCTCTTTCTTTTAAGATTTTCTTTCTTTTTTTGTGCCACACATTCTCAGTGTTTAAATCCTCTCCTGTTCCTTGAGCCTTACTACACTGTAACTCAAATAACAGTACTGATCTAAATGAAGGAAATATTCACAAGGAATACTTAGTAGGAATACTACTAAAGTTGGAGTGAAAATAATGTCAGCTTAAAAAAAAATCCACATAAATACATTTTATGAAAGAGATTTTGCACTCATTTTTTTTTTGCATTATATGTTGCTGCTACAATAAAGCATATACACTGCTCATAAAAATAAAGGGAACACACAAATAAGACATCCTAGATCTGAATAAATAGAATATTACCATTTAATAATCTGTTCTGTAAAAAATGTAATGTGCTGACAATAAAATCACACAAAAATCATCAATAGAAATCAAATGTATTAACCAATGGAAGCCTGGATTTGGAGTCACACAGAAAATTAAAGTGGAAAAACGCACTTCAGGCGGATCCAACGTTGATGTAATGTCCTTAAAACATGTTGAAATGAGGCTCAGTATGGAGTGTGGCCTCCGTGTACCTGTATGACCTCCCTGCAACGCCTGTGTATGCTCCTGATGAGGTGGCGAATGGTCTCCTGGGGGATGTCCTCCCAGACCTGGACTAAGGCATGTGCCAACTCAAGGACTACTGGAGCTACTGACACACTCCAGCCACATGAGGTCTAGCACTGTCCAGCATTAGGAAGAACAAAGGGCCAAATGCACAAGCATATAGTATCTCAAGGGGTCTGAGGATCCCTTCTCAGTACCTAATGGCAGACATGCTACCTCTGGTGAGAACATGCAGAGCCCTGCAAAGAAATGCCACCTCACACCATTACTGACCAACAACCAAACAGGTAGTTACCAAACTCTGTTTAACAATCTGTTTTCCCATCTACTATGAACAACATCCCTGTCAGTGGTAGAAAAAAAAAGCTTTTCTTTGGTATGATGCTGGCATCACCATGCTTCACAGTTTGGGTTGTTTTCAGGGTAATGTTCAGGGTTAGTTTTAAACCACACACGGTATTGTATGCAGACCATAAAATTAAACAGTATCTTCCTCCAACAATGCTAGTGATAAACTTTAAACCAAACTCCCTATGGACTTCTATTAAAGGCTGCTTTCTTCCTTCTTTATATGAGCAGTGAATTCTCCTCCAGAGAACCCATTGACCTTCTGACTGCTTTTCTATGAAATGCTGTTCAATGGATTTAAATCAATGCCTTGGTAGATTCTACAGTTTAAAAAAACAAACTTTTCTCAAAACTTTGAAAAGCCATGATGCAATTATTGGGACGGAAGAGATTGTTAGTCAAACATTTTGAGCATTAAGATCTTCTGAATACAACACTTTGTTTTTTAAAAAAATATTTATTGCTAAATGTACCTTTACCGTGT
The DNA here is from genome assembly GCA_034780135.1 of Jordanella pulchra. Lineage (NCBI taxonomy): Eukaryota > Metazoa > Chordata > Actinopteri > Cyprinodontiformes > Cyprinodontidae > Jordanella > Jordanella pulchra. Next base: position 20,852 of record JAUZNJ010046077.1, on the reverse strand, counting down.
CTTACGTGTTTTTAACCATGTTTTTACCTGTATGATTTATCTATGGGCAGTAATTTTCCAGATTTTTATTACTGAAAGTTGCCATAAAAAATGACATCTAGTTAAACACTTGTTTCGTTATATATTAAATATGATCATAAAAAAAAACCAAACGGGTCATTTTTTATGCATGTTTTCATTCACAGTATGTATTTAGGTAAATGCATGCAGTTACATTTATTTTAAGGAAGAGCGGCACCACAGATGCAGCACAATAACATTTCTCATTCTGTCCTGCCAGAGATTTACAGATATTTTATCACTGGCATTTATAGGTTTCTACCTACATTTAAGAAAAAAAACACCTCTTAGCCACTACAAAAACTAATATGTGTTTTGATCTGTCTGTTTGGAGCACACCTTTGTTATCATGTCAAAACTCACCAAGAAAAGTGCTAGCGATGAACTCGGACACCTGGTTCCCTGAGCGGCTCGTCTCTGATAGCTGCGTCAGCTCACGGTTCAGCATCCTCTTAAACTGTGAAGCAGAAAATCAAAAAAGAAATAAAAAAAAAATGCAGATGCACAACTGCATAAAGAGTTTTAAATTTTAACAACTTGTTCATTATTTGTTACTTTGAACGTTAAAAACTCAGAGACCGATCCAAATTCAGAGATGAACACAGCAAACTATGCTAGTAGCCAGCAAAATACAAAAACAAGAATTGTGAGTCAGAATAAGGCTAAATGAATGGTCCATTTGGATGAATAAACCTAATGTCTAGTTTTTAAATATTATTTAATAATGTTTGGTTATCAAATATTTTTATGTCGGCATGATGTTGAAAACATTTCTTGAATTTTTACTGCAAACCAAGAATAGTTTCTGAATCAATAAACCTTGTTAAACTATTTAGTATAGTTAGAAATTGTAAATTTGTAGTGTATTTTTTTACAACTGAATAAACAATTTTAATTTTTCATAAGTATAAGAATAATGTGAGAACTCTAGGCGTAAACAGTATCTGACCACTGATGCTAGAAGTGTAGCTATTTGGCTTTGATATCGTTTCCAGAACTGATTTCATTGATAAATTTCTAAATATAAGCTCATTATAATTTACCACTAAATTAACTTTACTGTCATTTTCACTGTACATTGATTATGTTTTTGCCATTTAGTGTCTACTTGAACCCACTAACAGCTGAATGCATATAGTTATAGTAACATTTTTTTCAGTTTTAAGACTATCCTTGAGTACCCAATCATTGTGTGCTTCACAACGAAACCAAAATTACTCCATCCTGTTTAGAAATGGCAGATGGTGCAAACAAAAATCCTCATGTAGCTGTCAATATTTTCAAGCCAATTTACTGAAAAAAAAAAAACAAAGTCTCCAATTATAAGCAGGCTTGGATACTATAAATCTCATCTGACAGAGTTTCAAGTTTTCCACAAAATAAAAATGTCAATTTAATCTCAACATATTAAAAGCTTTTAAAAACATGGATCCAAAAAATATGCATCTTTATTTGCATCAAAAATGAAAGCATTGGTATATTTCTGCCTCTCTCTCTCTCATATAAAACATCAGTAGCATCCTATGAAGTTTAAGTATAATTTCAATGAGTTTACAGTACAAAGATTTCCGTTTGACACTAAAGCTTTTGCCTTTAGTAGTGATCACATTACCAAAACACTTCATGTTACAATAATGGTGAATTAGTTTTGTTATTCTTATCAACATTCATTTTTTAAATATAAATTTCCGTTGATAAAAAAAGCTCAGAATTATTCTATACCTAAGAAATTTTTTACTATAATAGGAAAAAATAAAGCAGCAATGCCAATAAAAGTCCTTAGTGGGTTTTTTTTCTTGCATATATCTCCGTGGTGATGTCCACGCTGCTTATGTAACAGCTTCGGCACGTGGGGACGGTAGGAGGAGGGAAGCGGTCTGTGTAAGCAGGGATGCTGATGTGTTTACATGTGTGACACAAATATGGGTGCACCCAAACACATGCATTACCCTGGAGGTAAATGTGTAGGTTGTTTCCTCTGCAATAATTCTGTGCTTTTTCTGAGCTTGCAAACACATAAACACAGCATGTAATGTAACGTGCTTATTAGGGAAACTTCTTTTTATCATTATTACCCCCCCATCTGTATCCCTGTTCAGAATAACTGCAGAATCAGTCCTGCCAAAAGATCACTCTACAGAATGCCAAGGAAACTCCACGCCCCACCCTTGTAAAGCCTGCATCACCAATCAGAAGGTCCAAGAGTAAACAAGGAAAATCCAGCTACACTTCCCCGTCACTCACCTGTCTGAGTCTCCAGCACCAACAAACCCAAACTGCCTGCAAAAGCATTTCAGCAAACGCATGCTGCTGTAAGTAGCATCAAAAATCCAAGTTTTTTTCAGTAACTGGTCGCGTGTTATCTGCAGTGCAAATCCTGCACCGTGGAGTATCTGAACATAAAAAAGAATTTGTATAGAGATCCAAGTTTCCACAGTCCCAGTGCTCTTTGGAAGATAAGGTGGGGGGGTATAGGGATGGGATGGAGAGAGCACCATTAGGAGCGATAGGGTGGCTGTTGACTGCAGTCCCTTATCCAGCTACTGTTACACACAGTCAATGAGAAGGAGGATGGAGGGAGATTCTGTAAGGAACTCTCCTCTCTGTCCTGCATGTTGCCCCCCCCTCCATCTCCCTCTGACCAATAGTATGTCTCTGGCTACAGAGGCTGGGTAGATAACTGGGAGCTGATTGGCTGATGGTGTGATTGAGGAGCCACACAGAGATGAGAAGCAGAAAGAAGTGATACTGATGACCTCTTTCAGAAGAGGGATGTGCTTCTCATGAAGCCAGTGTGTCTTTTGATACTGACAGATTGGCTTTTCTTTCCTCATATTAGAATTTATTGTTGATTTCATTGAAAGAAATATTTTTTTCTAAAGCTATAAAAATATGTTTAATAACTCCTGATTTTTAGGATAAATCCCTTTTTCAAAACTAAAAATGAGATTTAGATATAGGATAAATGGAAAATGCATAGCATGTAGCATCTCCTGCATGGAGCTTGTTTACCTTATTGGACGCCATCTCACTAACTGAGTGTCTTGTCTGAAGCGTCTCTAGCTGATCCAGACACCAATCCAGCTCTTCCAGAGTCTCCATCGCCAGCTTCTGATAAGGCTCTTCTAAAAGGTCACAAACACACATCTGAGTCAAAGTTGGGACAACAGATGGTTTAAATTAAGAATAAAACCAGTGGTTTGGAAAAGCACATGGAAGTTTTTTTTACATTTTTATCACAGATACAGTAATGAAATCTAAAACCAGAGAATCCAGCGAATTATATTGTCTGATTTTAAGTAAATAAGTTGCATTTTATTGCATATATAGCATCAATATGTGATGCTTCTGAAAAACAAAACACCATGTGAAACGGAAACCTTTGTGTGTAATCACAGATATTAGACGCTTCCTGTAGTACTTGATGGGGTTTGAAAACCCTTCAGCAGAAATTTTGGACCAGTCCTCCATACAGATCTTCCTCTGATCCTTTAGAGTTAATGGCTTTATCTGAGCAATACAGTCTTTCAGCTCCTTCCGAAGATTTTCTGTTGGGTTAAGACCTGGATCCTGGATGGGCCACTCCCTGAACTTGAGGTGCGTCTCACAGCCATTTCTCCATTACTCTAGCTGTGTGATACAGGTTGTTGTAATGGAGGAAGATCCAGCCATGACTCTTCTTTAGTGGTCTTAGTGACTGAAGGAGTTGCTTGGTCCCACCCATCCTCCCCTTAATGCGCTGCAATCGTTCTGTCCTCGAAGAACAATGTTTCCACCTTCATTCCTCACTTTTGGGATAGCTTTCTTTGTTTACTCCTCTTTCTTCTTCCTGCTAACACGGTTGAGTGGCGTTATAAATAAAAAACACCATTTATGTCTTATCAGACCATATGACCTTCTTTCATTCCTCTTCTGCATCACCCAGATGGTCACTGGCAAACTTCAGATGGGACTGGAAATGTGCTGGCTCCCTGGTCTCCGCCATTGTGGAGAGGGTGGAGTTTGTTTAAGTTTCTGAAAAGGGGTCTTTAATAAAGATAATGAGGTTACACAGGTGCAGTAAGTAAAGGTAATGAACGGAGAACATGAGGCTCCTTAAAGAAGAACTAATTCATATCAATTCAAAAATTATTCATTATTCCCAAAGGGAAATGAAATCAAACTCATATTTTGTTTTCTATTAACCAGTAGTTGTAGGTGTTGATAGCTGTAGGCAGGAAGGATCTTCTGTACCGGTCTGTCTTTCACCGGACTGGACAAGCCTCTTACTGAAAACACTCTGTTGATGTTTAAAAATCTTCTGAAGAGAATGCTGTCCATTATGTTCCTCATTTTATAAATATGTTTTTCTTTGTGAAATAATCTCCAGATGAGTTCCTAGAGCAGAGCTGGCCTTCTTTATCAGATTGTTGAGCTTTTTGAAGTCTTTTGCCCTGATGCTGTTACCAAAGCAGATGATGGAGGAAGAGATCACACTCTCCACAACAGACTGATAGAAAATATGCTGCATCTTTTTGCAAACACCGAAGGATCTAAGCTTCCTTAGGAAGTCCAGTCCTTTCTGTACCTTCTGGTAGACGGCTTCACAGTTGTGTCTCCAGTCTAGTTTGTTGTCCAGTTGAACACCAAGGTATTTATACTCCTCCACCACCTCCACATGTTCTTCCATGTTGTTCACAGGATTCAACTTGTTCCTGTTTCTTCTGGAATTTACAATCATCTCCATTGTTTTGTTGACATTCAGGATCAGATGATTATTTCCACACCATGCCACAAAGCTGTTCACCAGCTCTCTGTACTCAGCTTCTTGTTCATCTTTGATGCATCCAATTACCAAGACCTGTGAGCCAGAATTCTTTCTGTTGGTGGACGATTAAATACTTATACCGTGCTATAAAATGCAAATTAATCAATCAAATACTTGTTCACCCAAACAGATATGCTTTTAAAGCCAAAGAAGCTAATGTGCTAAGCTAATTGTAGCTATAACTTTACGGTATCCATCACAAACTGACCTGAAAGACAAGGTTTGCACAAAGGAGGCTGGCTGGTGCTTGATGGTCGTCTGGAAGAAAGAACAGTTGGAAGATGACTAAACCAACATCTGTTTTTTTTTTTTTTAACCAAAACCCAACTGTCAATTTATTTGTCGTTCAGACCATAATTCTGCTCTTACTTGTTTACCACCCGATCTTGGAGATGCGTTAAAGCAGCGACATTACTTCTTACTGTTCGCAGACTGGCCAAAACCTACAGAAAATAAAATATATATGAATAAAGCTTAGGCAGACTCCTTAGAAGAGTAATACAGATTTCTGTCAAGAGGTTCTGTTAAGACAGGTTAAACAAGAAGCATCTTCCAAACTTTGTTGAAACAAAGATCAGATTAGAAGTAAACTGTTTGTGAGAGCAGGACCAACTGCAGAACAAATGTTTGACATTTTAAAACTCACCAATCCCTTAAATCTCACACTTTGTATTAAACTTTAATCTATCACGATTGTGAGTTTATAAAACAGACGTCTATGGACCTTAGTGATGGAAATAGTAATACATCATGGTCTGTAAAAAATGAATAAACATTAGGAACAAACATACAGGAAAATTAACCACTAGTCTAAAACCAGCTACCAGTAACTATCTGATCAAATAGCAATGTGATGAACAACTTGATCATTTTAACTTTTAATTTATTTTATCCTAGAACTTACTAAGAGAGATACCCTTATACTTGATCACGTGTGTCCAATGTTAAGGTCACAATGATGGACGTCTATAATATATTTATGGACGTCTTTATCACGTATAATCTAATTCAAATAAAATTAAAATCAATAAAATGCTCATGTTTTATAAATGGTGCTGATTTCATAAGACAGTGCATGCTTTGCTTTTGCTTCCACTTTCACAAGCAATAGCAGCTAAAAAGTATTAAGCAAGTTTAAATCATCATATCCTCCAGTCTAACTAATGTACATCTAGAAATACTTCATATAAAATTGGGTAAAACAGACTTAATGTTCTTTGATAATTTTGCTGAATTAACAACTCCTTCTACTCAACTCAAATCTAACAAACTTTTAAGCTTTTTCCATTTTTTTTCCATTTTTAATCAAACATGATTTTTCTCAGCAGATATTTTCTAAATCTATGTTTTTTTTCAAATTATTCAAAATAAACCAATGGGGCAATAAAAGATTTTAAATATCAGTTTTCCTTCATGTCCTTTGTAAGTACTAGGGAATCACGCTGACGGCAACACATGACGAGGTAACTTTTTATGTAATAATATACAACGATGCAGAGTAACATTAAGAGTGTCCCATAGACTCACTCTATAGAGTTTGTTAATTTGGTTACACCTTCCTTGAACGCTCTCCATACTGCAGGTAGACACCAGGAAATGTATGCATCCTTTAACTGTTTTGTCACAAAAATGTTTTTTAACAGAAATTATACAAAAATTCTGAATATTTTTACTTAATATGCAAGAATTGCAAACTTCTGGTTGATTATTCCATTAAATTCTCAAATAAAAACTCATTGTGAAACTATGACCCAAAACCTTTCTAAAATTATGTGATTGTCTAAAGTTATTTTTTATCCCAAAGTGTCTTTCAGATTTTACTTTAGTGAATCAAGACTACTAAACATCTGATAACAAAATAAAAACACTGTAAAATGTGTAGCTGCCGCTGCTGAAATGGGGTAAGACATTGATTAATGATATTATAAACCAAACACAAGTGTAACAGGATGATATTATCTAGTCAATTGTCCTAATAATTCCAATAACCTTCAATAGTTTGCAAATGTAGGTTCACTGCGGCGTTCCCCTATTAATAGACATGGGATGCATTCCCACAGTAAGATGATACCTCAACCGTTTTTTTGTTGTTGTTTGTTGTTTTTATTTTACAGTATTTGTTGTATTTTGCGCTAGTATTCTTCTCTTTTTTTAAATATAGGTAGAGATGTGACAACATCCTTTCTCGCTAGCTTAGTGGCAGTGAAAACTAAACAGGTGGGGGAGGGACAAGGCTGCATTACACTGCTGGGAAAACTCTAATCCTGCATAGGAAGCTTTTTCCATCATGTTAAATATCACAATTACATATTAATGATCTGAATCATTCAAATTTTGAAAAAGAAATTGCTCTACACCTTAGAAAACAACGTACAGCACAAGTCAGTGTAGCTTTTGGGTCTAAGAGTGGGTTAGTGTCAATTCACAATAAATAAGTGTGCTGATGATTATGGTAAAAAAAACATTTAGAGTTTCCTGCAGGTGAACCCAGAGTAATGAATAGAAAAGTCCCTTGTGCAGAGAGAGCTCAGGGGATAAATAGTCAGAACAAGCTGTGCAGTACAAAGAGAATGTGTGTGGGTGTTTTCTGTGAAAAATGAACCATCTTTTATTTCTCAGACTGATGAGTAACCTCCTTCATGGATTATACAGGCAGGATTACCACAACAATTTTACTATATCAATTTAGTGAAAACAGCTTGCTGAATGATAAAATCATGAGATCATCTCAGACCAAAAGAAGGGAAGATGAAAATTAGTATTTAACATATGACTCAAATATTAACAACATTTTGAAATGTAGGATATTATAACCCAATGGAATATAAACACAATTCATCTGAGAAAGCTCCCGTAAATGTGCTGCTTTCTGTTCTTTAGTCTAAACAAGGTCACTAAATAAAGCTTATGGGGTCCAACTACAGTCGATGAAATATTACATCACTTTTTTCCATTGTTGGCAAACCAAGTCAGACATAAAAACATCAAGTTTCAGGATTATAAATTGATGGGACTAACCTGAGCAAATGGAGTCACAATCATGTCTTCTCCATGCCTGAAACACCACACACACAAAAACACACACACATTTTAATAAAATCATATAAGCAGCAACACTATCAGACAAATAAAAACAAAACAAGGACTTTGGAGGAAAGCTGCATTTTGTTGAAATCAAACGTATTTTATGTGAACTCAACCCTAGGTGAAGGGAATGGAGAATGGGTCGCACTATTTACACAAATGCAAAACATCTCCAAAGCTGACAAAGCCTTAAAAGAAGGGGAATACTAACATAACTGGACGGATTGGCTTGGACTGATTAAATCCAGGAACCCTGTTTCTTCTTTAAAGCCCTACAGGTTTGTGTATTTACAGCAAAAAGCAGGCGAGGAGCAGTGTTCATGCTCTGAGTGCTGTTTGGAGAAGAGTCTACAGCATGCACCTTAAAGGGATAGTTCAGGGATTTTTTAAGCAGGATTCTGTTATGATGCTATGCCTAAAAGGTACCTTACCTGCAGATGAGAACTTCCTAACCCTCTTTGAGGTATGAAAAAGTGAACGTCCTCCATAGTAACAAAATATGTAAATCTTTGAAGCCTTTGGACTAGTTCAGAAAAACAAAGTAGAGTGAAACTGTGGAAACTAAAGAAAACAAAATGTTTCAAAAACTAAGAGAATGTGTTTGTATGCATCCTCCTTTTTCTGTGATAATCCTAAACAACTTGTGTTAAATTTAATTCTACTATAATAACATCAGAGGTTTAGTAGAGCACATCAGTGAACAAACATGTCGGAAACAAAGAGCACAGTTAGATGATAAAACAATACCCATATTGTGAGGATTTAACAGAACCATAATAAATCCATAATCTTAAATCAGGAAGAGTACTTTGCCCTACCAGAACATAGCCGCCTCCTATGCTGGACAAAGACAGCATCAGTCAGAGTTGTATGGAAACTTAGGAGGGTCTCCAGAGACCCACAGCTCATATGGAAGAAACTTAAGAAAACAACTAGCAGTCATGCTTTCTAGAGAGAATGACCCATTTTTGACAAAAGTAGAGAACAGAGAAAGTGCTCTGGTCAGTGGAGACTAAAACTGAACCTTCTGTCCTAGGTGCTATATGTCGGGGAGACCTAGCCTTATCCATACAGACATCCCCACCATGGTGGCAGTCTCATGCTGTGGGGATGATATTCTATAGTAGGAAAGTTGTTTAGTACTGATGGGTGTATGAATGCAGCTAAGGACAGGCCAGTCGTGAAGGAAAACTAAGGCTCTATATCCAGTCAAAGACAAATGGACAAAGCTGTAATTCAATATTTATGTTTTATTCAATTTATTTCTCAACTTAAACTTTCAGATCTGAAACAATCGATTATTGAAATAGTCAACTAATTTAGTAATCAGTTCATCATTAACTGGAGTATAGAGACTCTAAAACATATCACCAGAATTTATACTAAAATTGTAAAAAAAAAAATGTGAACACTTTGTATTTAAGATTTAAAAATATGCTCTATCCAGAACTCCTCAGGTGGAAAAGTTTTACTTTCACCTGGTTTGATTCTGTAAAAAATTCTTTCAGGATTTTTAATCTATTAATCGAAAGAATAATCAACAGGGGAATCAATTGGCAAAACAATTGTTAGCTGCAGCCCTAATTGGATTTTGCTTCATGAGATGTTGAATACCTCAGGTAGTATTTTATAAGCTAACTCTGTTATAAACCTCTTATTACTGTAGATGATGCGTCTTTGTGATGTAGAGCATTTAGTTCACTGATGTTCTCAAACAAACCCTCTGAGGCCATTAAAGAACAGCTGCATTTATTTTTCGATTCAAATAACAGATATAATGTGTTTTTTTTAATTAGATGACTTCTTTTGGATTTTATTTTATTTGAAGGTGACATATTGAAAAGAAATTATGATACACTTATAATGTAACATTTATAATGTTTGCTCATGCAAAGAATTAAAAAACAAAAGTTCTTACAACTTCACAGTTGTGCACTACTTTGTGTGTGAGTTTTATGTAACAACAACATATTTTTGCAATGTTTTGCGCTTTGGTTAAGTGAGATATTAACTAGATATTAACTCATCATAACCTCATAACAGAATCCCCCTTTAAAAAACAGAACTTTCCCTTCAAACACCTTAAAACATCATGCTGCAGGGAATATTAACATAGTCTGTTGCTTCTAGCAAACATTTTGACTCTGAGTGAAATCAATGCCAGATTCATTCTCCCAATGAAAAATGAAGTACAGGTGATTTCAATCCTGTCAAATGCTTGCTAAGACTTCATCTTCAAGACATAGAGACTTGGAAGCAAGATCAGGATACATGAGGGAGCCCAAAGGGGACAGACAGGAAAACAAAACACAGGACTCTTCACACGTTATCTCACCGAGGTAGCCAATTAACTTCCCAATGCTTCAATCCTTCCTCCCTTTAAAACAAAGGAGCAAGAGCTATTGGTGTTCGAGGCCCTAAGTACACAGTGACTGTCTCTAAATAGATTTCTAGCTGCACAGAGAAATATTTAGGTGTACAAATCAACACAAACGTAAAGCGAAACAATACACTAAATCTTGAGCTTTGTTCTTATAAGGCTTTAAAACCAGATGTAACATAACACACCTAAGAACAATGAGAGCAAAAGATGCACCAATCAGGCTTTTCTTGTCTCATATTTTGTTGTTAAATAAGGTCTGACCAGATGATTTGATTTTTTTCTTCAAATCCAACAAACAAATAGCATGTTCTGCGGGTTGTCATACATAGGCGGTAGTTTATCCAGAAAAAAATAAAGGAATTATAAAGAACAACAAAAAAAAGACTACTTTCAAACCAAACATGATCTGAGCAGCAAAGAAGCGTCTGGTTCTGCATGAGTAGTGCTGCGTCTATCTCACCACCAGCTCCCAGATCTGCTTCTCTGATTGGTTGATGTGGCACATCCAGCAGCAACAGTTCAGATTTTCCAACCTCATCATCTCCTGCTTGTGAAGCGCGTCCTGAACCTCAGATGCTTAAATGCTCACGAGGTGCCGCTCCTGCTGCTCAGATGCACTGCAGGATCTTTTGATGCTCCTTGTTGTGCTTCAACCATACACTTTGCATGTAAACGGGCTGCTTCTGCTGCTCAAGTCGCGTTGGGTGTGAACCTAGCATAAGTCTATAAAAATCTCCATAAAAGGCATCAAGTGTTGCCACCTTGACAGAATAAAACATTCAGAGTTTGATGTAATGTTGTTAATGATGGGAAGTGGGGGACATTTTCAGTAATTGGATATATATTCCTGATAATGACCAATTGGAGCTGATCCAGAGAGAGCTGTCAGATTATGATGCCTTCAGCAGTGAATCTCTACTTAAAATGATCTATAAGCACAGCAGTGTTAGAACCGTCCATTTGACACATTCACTGGTTTAGAAAGGTGTAAGCTGATACTGAGGACCAGAGTTCAGGAAGTTGAAGCACATTATTTCAATACAACAGCAAAAAACAAACAAACTCTGGAGTGAAATTAGTTTTTTTTCCTTACTCTTGCAAGTATCACTACTTTAATTATATGCAGACAAAATTATGTATTTTTAAGGAAAAGAAAACTTTAATATTTGTCTCTTTTTAAAGTCACATGAGTTAATATCGATATTAACCTTAGCATGTAGTTTAAATGATTCAATGTAAAAGGGGTCTATCTTGGTAGGTGTACATCTTCTTTCTACTGCTCTACTATAAACCTCTAATGCAAATCAAGTCCTTCAGGCATTATTTTGAAGACAGACAAGATTCTTCAGGGTCCCCGGTCAATGTGAGGTACAACTACAAGAACACAACATGTCTATTTACTCACAGGTCGCTGGCAGTGGAGGAGTTGCGAGACATGGCTTTGGGTGACAGATCAAAGTCTGAGTCGGAGCGGTAGAGGAAAGACTCACGGCGCTGACTGTGAGGGAAGTTGCCCTGAAGGACCAGACCAGAGCCTGGGCTAGTCTGAGAGTCCAGTGGACTACGACCCACTGACAGGCCATTCTCCACATCAAAACTGTAAGGAGAAAAAAAAAACATTCAAAACACTAAAACACCACCAACCTCAGCTTTCATATATTTTTATGCCATTTCTTATCATTTCCACCAAATAATGTCAAGTTATGATTCCCTGCCATCACATGCGAAGCTGTGGAGAATAAATAAAAAGGAAAACACTGGTGCCAAATATAATTTTATAGAATAAACATACTCGCAGAGAGCCTTAGATTAAAGTGTGCAAAATGTACACATTAAAATTAGCTGCGTCAGCGTCCTAGGTGTTGTAGATTTCTTCTTCTCCATTTTTTTAAAATAGCACATTTACAACAAAAAATAATAATTTTGAGGTGTTTAAATAGTACAGTAAATAGTCATTTCACATATTAACAACAGTTTTGTTTGACACTTCAATCTCACCAAGGATGGTGGTTCTGTTTTGGATTTTTTAGTATCAGCGTGAACTTAGTCAATAAGCCAAAAAACAAAACCTTCATGTGTTAAAAGTTGAACCAAAGTATATTATGGGAAATCAAATATATGCGTAGTAATTTATATATAAATCAAAGTAAAAACTAATTCATTTTAATATTGCTACAACCTTGCCTGCAAAGACAGAAATTAGGAAATCAAGACTTTTTCGAGATTTTTTCTCCTTTTTCCATACTTTTCCCCCCCAGACAGAATAGTGAAATCAAACATCTCAAGACTGTTAAATGAGACTGTAGGAAGCCTATAATGTCCAAAAGTATTCAAGTATATAATTGAACCTTAAGGGAGGTGATTTAAAGGTGCTGTAAGCTTTAGAAATAAAAACACAATATTTATAAGGTCTAATCCAACGTCACTGGAAACAGGACAGCTACCAAGTAGCAAAGATCGTTTTATTTCAGGGATTAAAATATGGCTATTAGGTTTTCTAACGGACATCATAGATAAATTCTATGAAATTTAATTTGAAGATTATTGTTTGATTTTAGGTCATAATCAAAATACTATTTTAAACCTGTCAATTAAGTGAAGGCTGCCTTGAAGGATTAACTAAGGTTACAAAATGTCAACTTTTTCACCTCATACTATTCCGAACACAGAGACCAGAATCTGATTTCTAGTAATGCAATACTGCCTCTACCCTTTGCTGCACCCTACTGCTCAGCTGGCTGAAAGAAGGCTACTTTTTATTGTATAACACAAAGACAAATACAGGTGTTTGGAAATACTAGTGGATCCAGATTATTTTGAAATAAAAAAACAAAGGAACACAATAAATCACCATTCTAAGAGCTGTGGTGATCAGCAGCCGACAGCTCTACTATCCTGACTAACCAGCAAATATCAGCACATTAGACATTTGCTACTCTGCAAAGATCATAATGAAAAACAGGATGATATTGTTCACATTTCAGAAATACTATGAAACATATCTAGTGTTTATTTATCGAATCAAAATGCACATAACCATATGAAGCAATATTATAGCCAATATGTGTCATACCATGTGGGAGAAGGAAGTTTGTAGTTTCTGTTTTAAATAACGTAGTTAGATCATATCATATGACTCCAGTATTTTTATTAAAGGTCGTGCTTTAAAAATCTCTGTTGGATAAAATTAAATACATATAAAAACAAGTTTGCCACAACTTTTTTCATATTTTAGGTAAAGAAATAGCAAACATTTTGAAAGGAAATTATTTTTTCCTCCAAATTGTATGATTTGGTCCTTTGATCTGTGATGTTCTTAGCAGCAACATTACAGGATGGTCTGGCTTACAATCAGAGATGGATGCTTTTAAAATGATTTTATTGGTTAGGGTCAATATTATTAACGACAATCATAATAGAAAAAATATTTTAATAAATTGAACTGAATTTACAATCATTGAAAAAACAAAAAAATGAATTGACTCATTCTGGATGGATGGGGAGTCTCCAAGGTGCAGAAATACAATTGTTTATTGTGGATCACTTGGGCTATGATGGAACAGACTGGCCCAAATGGTTCGGAGGCAGAAAAAGAGGATGAAGATACCAAAACAAAATGGAAAAATAAACTTCTAAAAGACTACAGTCGTACTGATCGGCCCAAAACAAACCGCACAGAAGTCATTCGGTTGCAGAACGGGTCACCTTGTCAGCAATGGCCGTTCGCAGGCAAACATACGCACGTCTTTCTGCGTGCCCTCTCCACATGACGTCAAACATGTTACATCAGCACGACCTATAAACCCCAGCACCAACGACAGCAGCTACTCTCCAGTATGGGCCAATAGCAGCAGTAACATATTTGAAGGGCAGAGTTTAAAACTAGATTCCATAAGTAAGCTCAGAAATAAATTATTATTCTGTTCAGTTTCTGTTTCGGTTTGGTGCTTGCAGCAAAACACCATCACATGTCGAAGTATTTGGCCTGAATAAAAACCTTTTTGAAGTTCGTCTGGTCAGGAATGGAAAAGGCCTCAGAATATTAACACATAAAACTGGACATTCATGCTGCATTGGGTTGCTTTAAAGTAATAATATTAATGTTCTAATATTTTCAAACTGCAGGGAACCTTCATAGATAACTTAGTAGGTATTTTACGTATTTATTTCTGAGTTCTTTTTTGTCAATGGGATCCATTCTAAGCCACGCTCAGCTGCACTCCCTCCCTCCTTGGTCATATCAATAGAAACCAAAGCACCAAGGTTGCCTCTCCTCTCAAGCTATTTTTAGCCCTGCCTGCCGGGCTCTACCAGTAATAGTTCACATAAATGAAGGAGGGCTATTATGCAACTCATTGTGAATGGAACTAGTCCAATTCACAGAGAGATGAAGTGATGATGATGATGAGAACCCATGAAGGCTGCATCCACCATAGTGATGTGTCTAGCAACTCACACCCGATTGGTGAGCTGAGACAGAGAGAGGCAGGCCTGCAGCAGCAGGGTTTACCTCTATGATAACACCCCACCCCCACTCTCAGCAGCAGCACCCGCTCTGCACCCCCCTCCCCTCGGATCCCAGTAGTGGTCCGTGACGAGGCTCCATCAGAAGAGCCCAGTGACGTCAGAGGCTAAAAATAGATCTACCTGACAGGAAAGAGGTGAACTGGGAGACTAGTGCTGATGCTTACGTAGATGCCCCCCCCCCCTTTTTTTCCTCTCCAGCCAGCTCAGATGATTCCTCCTTCAAAATGATGTTTAAGAGAGACTATTTTTAAATCCTACAAGGTAACTCCAAGGAGTAGCTCACCTCCCAATGTGCTTCAATTTACTGATGATAAAAATAACATAAACTGGATTTCACCCCCCCAACATATTGCAAGGATATGTCTTCCAAAAATACATCTATAAACTCGCGCAGCATGAAGCAGAAATAAATAAACACATGCACTGCACATGTATTTCCTTAAACATGCACTCAGGCATACACAGTCACAAGAATAGATTTATTAGAAAAAGCTGCATTTAAAATGTGTGTTTTTTAATGAGGTAGTGAAAACAGAACGACTTAAATTAAGTATTTATAGAAAACAATATAGCCCTGGTTATATCAGGGCTCTCATTTTATCAAATATATTGAAAGAGAAGACTTGAAAGAGAAAGAAATAAAACTTTCTCTTGTTCTCACTGGATCCTGAAGTAGTACTTTGAATTAGAAAAACGTTAAACACTAAAAGGTCCTAAAATAAAATGCTGTATGGTATTTTCCCAAAGAAAACAAACAAAAAACGATTTGCAAACAAGGTCTGTCTCCAGATTTACATAAAAATGCATATTTGATTTTTTACTTATCATTTTGAAGATCCAAACCTTTCACTGATGAGGAAAGTTGTGACAAATTAATATATTCTCCCTTAATTATGCTGGGAGTAAAAACACAAAGTTAATGTTTCATAACTTGCTCTGTATCTTTAAGGAAAATGGAAATGCAAATGGAAAAATCTATGAAATTCCTGATTTTAAACAATCAGTTATAGTAAAATGTAAAGCATCCGATCTACAGAGAGTTTGGAGCCTTTCAGTGGGGAAACGGCACCCACTAGTGAACAATTTAAGGCACTGCAGCAGCTGTCAGTGTTTGCACTTTTACCTTGCAAAGTGTGCTGCTGTCCTCTTGATTTTACAGCATATTGTTCTGTCGGTGCACCGGCTTTGTTTTCAGGTGTTGTCAACCGTAAGGTCATAATGTTTTGTGGATAATTTGTTCAATGAGAATAAAACAAATTCTAATTCTGACATTTTTTGTGTTTTTAATTTTATTCCAGTGTCTCGAGTGAAATATTCTGACATTTTCAATAGCACGATATCTTCCTATGTTTTGTTTTATTTGAACATAACTGACAGTTTGTTGTTTTCTCTCTTACTCCTGCTGCTCCCAATGCTCCCATAAAGACTGACAGGAAAACTGTTTCATTTTGAACTTGCTTGAACGTTTGACCTCAATCTGTCTCCTGCCTCCTGCATTGTTCTCCATTTCTCTGACGTACATTACATCTTTTTTCTCTCTGGCTTTAAGTCTTTCTTACTAAACTTTCCTCCCTCATAAACAAACAGTTGCCCGAACGCCCACATCCTCACCTCTTCTTTTGTCCACAGGATGTTTAGTTTACCGCCTGAGGAGGAATTATTCTACAGAAAAGCAAATCCAATGAATTGCTCAAAGTTCAATCAAGTGAATACCTTTCTTTACGCATTCTACTTCCATTTTATTCTAACTTTGGGCTTCTTTATTATGAAAGATTTTATTTTCACTCAAACATAAAAAATAAGGATTAAAAATGAATCAAATGACAGACAAACAAGCCATACCCTCGCAGCCCCAGGAGACATATCTCTAAAATCACGTAAAACCCACCAAAGAACAAGGAGAGGGCAGCAACGCTAATTTGCTTTAAAAAAAAAATATATGTTGCATCTGTTGCAACCACAAACTTCACTGTATCCATTGAATTTTTTGTGATGGGGCGACACAGTTAGTTAGACATGTTTTTAAACATCTTTTTTTTCCAAAGTAAATCTGAAATCTGTAGCATAGATTTGTATAAAGAAACACATTTAGCTCCAATCAAAACTGGATATTTTTTAAGACATCTCATCTCTTCTAGCTTTGGACTGAAATTGTGCCTAATGTTTTATGAAAGTGAGTTCACTCTCATTGAAATCGGATGGAGAAAATTGCTGCAGATTCCCAAAAAGTCTTAGATCCAGACTTTGACTAGGCCATCATGAGACCTACATCATACCTCCCTCCCAATCCCAATAAAAGCTCTTTATCCTCTAAGACTAGCTTTTGTGTCATTGCTAAAGAAAAACATGATACTGTCACCTCCGTTTGTCACTGTGAGGGTGTTACATTAAAGGTGGCATGCAGTGTCTTCCTAGTTGGAAGAAGTTCTGTATGGGATCATGGGACCAGAGCTGAAGGATAATTTGAAAAAAGGACTTTCTGTGTTATTTTCCCATCATCCTTTGGTGCTCTTCTCTAAAGGGCAGATTTATTGGATGCATGGTAAGTACTTCCTCACCTAAAACATGGATCTCTTCAACTCAAGAGTTATCATGCTTCTCTAAAGATTATCTCCTTGTTGAACAGTTCTCTTTATGGGAAACCGTTATACAACCTAACCTCTCTATAACTCGTTCACAAATGTTTGGTAAAAGAAAAACATTCAATCAGTAGCTGGGTTTATAGTGAGATTCAAATACAAATAAATTGTTATGTGCTTAGAAGGTGCAACTTGGAAGAATTAATTACACCAAATATAATTAAGGAGTATAAGATTAAAGAGGGTATCACACTTCCCAGTTATTTTTCTTTATGAAAGCTTTTTAAAACCATATGTATCATTTTCGCTTTACATTTCTGCACTATTCAGTGCTGTTTATTATGAAATTCCAGTGGAATAAAATAATGTGTTTATTTGAAATGTTAGCAAATATTCAAAGGAGAAAAATAAGGGCAGCTTTGTTTTAAGTGGGGTGGGCACAAACTGACACTGGATGGTTTGTTTGAAAAGTGCCTCTTATGCAGTAAATAAACTCCTCTGTTATCAAAACCCGATCTCATTGCTTCTTTATAGGGAACTTAAAAAGTCAAGACATGGAAAATGCTCAATGAGTTCCAGTTGTTGTCCAGCTTTGCATGCTTGGGAAGAGGCCCATGGGAGCCAGAGCTTCGGGACTTAAGAAACTTTCATCTGTGTATGCGTGAGTGATTCAGAAAATGACCATCAAGGCCAAATGGATTTTTTTTATGATGAGGAGATGACATAGACGGACAGACAAAGGTCAAAACTCGCACACAAACACACAGTTCCTCCTGTCTTTAGCTCTTCTGAGCGTGGGAATTGGATGAGGGAGCCCCTAAACATCAAACACAAAGAGGTGAGGAGGAAGAGAGCCTCCTCCGAGGTTAGTTCAAACCATCCCTGTGAGATAATGCCAGCAAATTTAATAATAAAATGAAAAACACAAGGATGCAAGTGTGAGTGTTTGTTTGCTTTACACCTAAAGTCGTGCATGTGATCTGAAAGCAGCAGAAAAACAACCTGCTTCCCCTTCGTCCAGCTCCGTGCCAAACAGATCTTTCCTTTCACCGTCACTGTGTGTGGTTTGTCCTCAGCGCTCTCTTTCTCTGTGTTTAAATGTCATAACAACTGCATACAATAAGGAGGGCGCCTGGGCTGTAGGGTGGCAGAAAAACAAGCGTGCTGGTTATTTCTGACGATCTCAGCCTTGTACACAAAGAAAGATGTCAAAGTTCAAACTGAACTTCTTTTCTGAAGGTTTCTGCTTTAGTGTTAGTGGTGAACTCTCATCCACAGTGAATCTACAGCTCCAACTGGCAGTCACATTAGCACACAGGAAATCCTCTGACTTCTTATCTTCTGAGTTTTTAGCTTTAAGATCCATGTTCCCTCAGTTTATGGTAATTTTATGCAGTTTGACATGTATGGGATGTACAGAGCAGGTGTAGACAGAAAGCTCTGGAAGCAATACACCAAACATGCTGCTTTAACAATTCATCCATCCATCCTGGTGAACTTTCTTTATTCCTTTGTTTTATTGTTCCTTTCTCCAGCATTAATTTACTCAATACATTCTTTTATTTGTTCCCCCTCCCTTATGTTCTCTTTCCTTGATTGATGGCTCCTTTTTATTTCTGACTGTCTTTCTTCCTTTCTTCTTATTTCCTTTCTTTAGTAATTCACATGTCTTCCTTCTTATCAGCTCCTTCTTTTTCTATTTGAACCTATCCTCCTTTTCTTCCGCTCCTTTGGCTCATTCTATATGGATCATAAAATCCTTCTTATATTTCACATCTTTCCTTTCTTCAGAACACAGTTACCTCTTAATTCTTTTTTTCTTGATGTCTGAATTTTTCTTCTTTTTTCCTGTTTTTATAACTTACATTCATCCCTAACACTCCTTCATACTGTGCATGCCTTTCATTTTTTCAGAGATTTTCCTTCCTTTAATCCCTTTCTCCTCCCTTCTGTCCCTTTCCTCCCTCTGCTACCTTTCTTTCTTTTCCTCCTCCATTCCTTTCTCAATCTGTCTAAACAGTTATTATAAAGTAAATGATCAAATACAGATAATCATTGAAGTAGTGATGGGTTTCTACCCACGGTGTAAAGAAAAGCGTCGCTAAGCTTCCAGTAAGAGATTGGATCTGAGTCATGTTAGTTTTATTGGTGAAAAACAGAAGTTTTTCTCTGTGATATCAATACTTCTCTTTTACCAGAGCAACCAGGTGGAAATGAATAACTGATGCAGTTCCTTAGTAACAGCATAGACCTGGTTGCCTTGGATTTTTAAAACAATGTTATTCATAAGTTAAGCAAACCAACCTGCACCATGCTGGGAGATGTTTGGATGAGCTAAATCTACTTTGATGTATGACGTACCTGGACCAGCAAACTTCCATAAAGGGCCAGTTCTGTTAACCAATCTACTGTGGCTTTCTGTTCAAACGGAGCAAACAGTCTGTGTCCAACATCAACATCTAATCACAGAGAAGCTCATGTCTCTAAATATAGCCAGCAGGAGTAGAGGGGTGCAGCCAGTCGCAGCAGCTGGGGTATTTATTATTTTTCTGTCACCTCTGACTTAAAGGCTGAGGATTGACTCTTGCCTAAGAAAAGAGCAGACTTCCAAGCTTAAATAAAAACAAAAAGGTTTGGTTTAAACACCAACAATATGGATTCCAGTATTTTGTCCAACTCTGGTATAAATTTGTTAGTTCAAAATGAGCAGAAGATGTGAAAAATACCATCATCAGGTTTCAACCTTTGCAAAACCACCTGCATCTGGAAATGCTCCCCTTGTTTAATGTCTAGGAATGTCAATGTGCTATATCAAAGTAAACTAATTATAAATATGGTTTTAGAATAATCAAGTCAGAGATACTGCAAAGTAAACTAATAAAACAATAACTCTTCATCTTCAAACAGCTGGAAGTCTCTCCGTATTTTCCATGTTAACGTCTATATACTTCCTGACTAAAACATCATTAGTATTTAGTGAATTTTAATGTATTTATACTTTACTTTGAAATGAAGAGCAGATATTTCTACAGATGTCAGGGTTTAAATATAGGGCTTAAACAAACTGTAATTGTAAATACAAATATAAGGAAATGAAGGTGAACCCTCATGGCATAGATATTGATGCAAGTACTGAATGAATTCAGGTTATTATCAAGACATTGAAAATGACTAGATATATGCTGTTAAATCAAACTTTTTATAAGCTATTCCTGTTTTTGTTATTCCCTTTGTCCAAAAAAATACCCTTTTAATTGTACTAGGCATTAGAAAGTGCCAGAATTTACAGAAAACAAGGCTGGTCTAATAATTATTTTAATGACTGAATACGTACAGAAACGATGGATGGATGGATGGATGGATGGATGGATGGATGGATGGATGGATGGATGGATGGATGGATGGATGGATG
>JAUZNJ010046067.1:0-32119 GCA_034780135.1 Jordanella pulchra | reverse complement strand
ATGGTGAGTAGGACTGTAGGTGATCAAAGCAGAGTATGAGCCCAGTTTGGCATTCTTTATATCCAAAACCTCTATCAGCTAAAGCTCAGTGTGTTCTGAAACACGAGATAATAACTGAAGTGCTCTGCATCTTCACTGGTAAGGCTGTAAGAATGCTACCGAATCAATCATTTGAAGAAGACTCTGTATGGAAGGACTACCTGCAAATCTCCCAGAAAGACTCACAACCGAAGCAGGTGCATTTGGTTTCTGAGAGCCATTTCTTCTTCTCTCTGAGTTGATTGACTGTGGTGCACCTAGTTGTTTTGGCCCAAAAAAAGCTCGGAAACCACCTCTTCCCCTTTTAGTTGAAACTACAATTAAGCTTTTCCACTGACCTGGCCGACAACTGCAGCAGCCTCTCTTCCAGAGACGATGTCAACAAGTAAGAGTGTTATTTTCTTTTGATACTTTTAAATTGAGCCCAGGCAGGTAGTAAATTAGAGATAGAGTTAACATTGAACATTTACTAGTGGTTGAACAAAACTCAGGTCCCCACATTTGCTGGTAAAGTGAGTTAATAAATTACTAACTGATAATCCAGGTTGTTAATCATAATCATTAAAGGCTGGTAGCCTTCAGTCAAAATTATTTAAAATATCTGTTTATTTCTGGTGTTTGTTAATTGGAATAATAAACCCCCAAAACACAGTAAAGTTTATGGCTA
Source organism: Jordanella pulchra (assembly GCA_034780135.1). Taxonomy (NCBI): domain Eukaryota; kingdom Metazoa; phylum Chordata; class Actinopteri; order Cyprinodontiformes; family Cyprinodontidae; genus Jordanella; species Jordanella pulchra. The sequence goes on along the minus strand of JAUZNJ010046067.1, from coordinate 31,413 downwards.
AAACATGAATAAATGTGAAATTACTCGAGTGGTGTAAGTACTCTCATAGGGCTGTACAAGACTGATTCTACCAAAGTGCTTATTCCCCATACTGATGTCCTTTACTTTACAGGACTTAAGTGATTTTATTTTTTCATCCCCAAAAATCTGTTGTTTTGAAATACTTTTTTGTTTTGTTCTTATGTTTTCCAAAAGCTTTGCGAAATTAAGAACCAAGCCAAAATCATAAGTGCAATTTGTAAAATTGTCATCCATTGTTTCTTTGCTATATTAGTTTTCTGGCTCTTGGAATGTGAAACAGTATCACACAATGCATGGAATGCTTGTAAAGCTGAACCACTAATTTGCATACAAGACCTTGGGAATAGCTAATTTCAACATGCTATGGATCACTGTCCGAGTTTGTTTTTTTCTAGGAGAAATCAGCAGGAACAAAATCCTCGATACTCAGTATGTAACATTTCAAGGCCAATAATTTACATTTTATTGCTTTGCCTTTCTTTCTGCTTGCTTCCCCCAGATTTGTAGGCATCTCAGTCAGCATATCTCCCACTGGAGTCCGTGGGTGTCCTCTTAAGTGGAATGATCTTCTATTGGTCTTCCAAGTGCATTCTACCTACACACATCAAAAAGGCTCTCCTCTCTTTCCAATCGGTTCCTTGTAAATCCTGGCAGTCATTACAGTGTCTGAAACACTAAAGCAATGTTTCTACCTTAATACTGTCCCTGGGTGCACAAAGATGAAGAGCTGGTATTGGCAAAAAGAGAAGAGTGCCTCTGCAGAAGCCACAGTCTTCCCATTTTCTTCACATTCTAAATGATCAAGCCTCAGAGAAAGATTCAAGTCAAGTGTTTGGAAGTCAAAGGCTTTTTTTTTCAAACCAAACACTGCAGGCTTGGTGATGGTCGTGGCTTAGTGATTTCTAACATCAATTATACAATACAGATGATGGACTATGGTTAGGAGTTGATGTCTAATTACGTATGCTTTTGATAACTCCCCAATATATTTGTTAACAAACAAGAGCACAGGAGTAGGACTCTATAAACAATATTTTCTCTAATAATTAATTTGAACAAGTTATCCACCTTTATTCGCTATTAAATTGGTGCTAATTTCAGGCTAATTGAATGTGTTCACCATTGCAACTTCTTACTGAAAAGTTTAAATGTTTTATCACAGTTTTCAATCTCCATTTTATGAGACATTAATATCTGTAACTTCATTGCCAGATGAAGTTTAACAACAGTAAAAATCATTCAAAATCTTCTTACTGACATCCTGTATTGTATGCAATTTATAAGGAAATCCATGCAGTTTAAGGAGAAATTTAGCAAGGAAGGATATTTACTTCCTTTATACGTATAATCCAAGTCCTTAAATCAGTGGGTATGCGTTGCAGTTACTGCCAAAATGGAAAAAACATGAAACAAAAGGCCTCAAGGTGCAAATATGCTAATATGTTTTGGCATTTTTTATTTTCCCGGTTGTACAAGTTGCTGTCAGTTTCAGCATCTCCCACTCAGTCTTGGTTTGTTTTAAGACATTTGTGTTTTCCTACTTCATCTACATTTCTTTCCAACATTATGAAGCTGATGGCTTTGTGGAAAATTGGGATGTTTATTGTTGTTTTGTTTATAGGAATTGTGTTTGGAGACCAGATGAGTTTCCACACTCCGACTATTTTCACCAGAGATCAGCCTGTTCCTTTTGGTACTGAACCTCCACCATTGTGTTGCTTCCCACCAGGTGACTGGATATTCCCTATGAGCTAAGAAGGTGGAGATGTAGGACCTGTTACTCCTCATGCTGGTGAAGATTCATTCACCAAGAAAATGGTATATCCAAATAAGATTAAAAGCAAAAACTGTTGAATTTTTCTGTAGTTTCTGTAGTATATAATATTTCATCCTTTGTCTGAAGAGCTTTACCCTCAAGCTCCCGGGCCTGAAGCAAAGGACCTGAGCCTGACTTATGTATGTATATCAGATATATATGTATGTATTTAATATAGAAATAGGGATGTTGTCTATGAAGTTGTTTTAATTTCTAAATGTCTTGAGTTTTGCATGTTTTCCTTGATCTTTATACTGATCATTTAACTGCTGTTTTGGTAGTCAACAAAGACAGCCAATAATCAGGTTTGTGTTTGATTTATGTTATAATTTCCCTTCTTTTTCCCCTAGCTTGTTGCAGCAATTCTTTTATTTTATGACGCAGGACTAATATTTGCCCCAGACACAACAGTAACACTCATATACATTGCTTATGTATTGCTTATATATATAGTATATGCATTGCTTATATATTACATATAATATATATATATATATATATACATATATGTTTATAATGCGCTAGTAGCTATTTTCTTAAAATGTCTGTGTTTAAGAAATAAGCCCATATTGAATTTTTTGTTTCCATGTGTCTTTGAACGACAAAATTCAAATTGTTCTGATATTTTGAAAAAAATTCCACATTTTGAAAACTCAATCAGTAAATTTTCTATCTATACTATTTCTAGCTATCATTTAATCTTATTTGTATGGGTTATTGTGATACTTTAACTCCATCCCAGGACACACATATTGTGAATAAACTGATTCTTTTTTAAATGGTCTCGCAAAGAATTTCAATATTATAGCAATAAATACCATTGTAATAAAGTTTTAAGCCCATGAAATCTATACTACATCTAGCAGTGTTCCAGACAATGAACCCTTTAATGGAAGCCATTTACTGTAATGGTTATTTTTACAGGATAATTCCAACTACCAAGGCAAAATCATAAAGCAATGTTTGAGGACTATAAGAATGGGACTAAGGTCCCTCCTGGCCTTGATTTCATAGTTTTCAGTACAATGGACAGTCTTTGAAATGACCTGGAAAAACTCTAAACCACGGATGGCCTACATCCCAGGTTGCAGGATCTAAAAGAATTTGCTGCTAACATCTATGTGTTGTTAACCATAACTTGACTTGTCAGGGCCATTTTGGAAGTAAAAGGGGGACCCTGTTGTTATATCTGCATCTTTATTCAGAAAACTCTACTGTGGTGTATAGTTTATACATAAAGGAAGCCTCATTAAATATTCATCAGAGGGTCATTTCCAATGTGAAAATATTGTCCTTGATAAGGCTGTGCTAAATAGTGTTCATTTTAGTTCAGCAGTAATTGGAGTTTACTCTATGCTAATGTGGAGAAGAGGCTAGAAACATAAAATCACGTGTTTATCCAGTATTTTATGCTTTTAAGGTTTTTGAACTAAAAGGAATAGGTTAGGGCATGATTTATAAAGTCAAACCCAACATCACTTCCTGCTCTTGGTTATTTGTTGTAACATTTTAGGAACACTCATGTAGACCTTTATTAAATATCATATCCAGTGTAGTTTAAGGGGTTTCCCAGCATGCATTCGGTTGAAGATAAGATTATCCTTAGTGGTATACAATGGCTCATTTTACAGCTACTAGAGACATTGTCAAATGAGATTATATATGTAATCCCTTTTCAGACTCTCTTCTACTGTAAGATACACAGAATATACATTGTGAGCTGAAATAAATGAGCAAACAGATTTTTTTTTTGGGGGGGAGGCTTAGGCTAAGCATCTTAAATGTGAATAAACTACATGCTTACATGCAATTTTCTATAATATATAAACTCTTCATAAGAAAGCGGACTCTATTCTCTGTTTATCTTTCTTGGTGTATCTTCTTGTTTTTCAAATAAAAATTCTGAGTGACATCTTCCCCCAGGCTTTTACTTAAAATGGACCTGCTGTGAAGCTACACTGGGCTTCAAAAGCTGAACAGTGACGGGTCTTGGTCTCTAAAATGACATTAGCAACACAAAGAACCTACATTTGCAAAAAATCTAGTGCAAAAGGAAGCAACTGTAAGGACTTTTAGCACATGTAGGAAAACAAACAGATAAACCAAGCCGACACATCTCAAAGAAGGAGAGACAAACATTCACTATTCTCTGCTGTGCTGGTTTTCTGTTTTATGCCATTAGCAATAAGTGGAGCATAGATACAGAAATCTAGAAAACAATGTATTCTCCTGCAAAACTCTGCTCCATGACAGTTGGAAACATACAGTGTTGAGAAAACATATTTGCCATCTTTCAGATGATTTCTTTTCTTTGTGTCATTAAAGAAGTTTTAAGAGGATAAAATGTGTCACTTTCACTGTAAAAAAAAACTATTGGCACCATAACAATATGGATCCTTTTCTGAAATAATGGCTTTTAAGTATATGTTAGATGTCTGCCAATCAGCCCTTTTTTGATAAATGTTAGCTTTTACTCCCCCTGCCAGAACTGCTTTATTCCAGCATTGTGTTTTTAAAGCATAAGCAGCCTGTTTGAGGCCATGCCACAATGCTTATACTGCATTTAGATCCAGGCTTCAAACTGGGAACTTCTAAACTATTTTTTTTCCCTTTTTTTAGTGGTTAGTTTGAATTTGCACTTACTTTCCAATTTCCCACTAATTTATCTACACGGTTAAAAGCAGATACACTTCCTAACAACTGGACAATAAGAAATTCTTTGCTTTCACTCATTCAATTATTGATTGATGCTATCCAATGATGTCTCACTTTTCCAATATAAAATATCAATGGATAGCAGCAGAGCTCAAGTAGTGGCTTGCTATAGCAAAGACAGATATTAATCTGAGCCACATGTGCAGCTAGTATTTTTTTCATTGGGTTCCTTGCTTTTGTTGTATTTTTCATAGAAGGGAGTCTTCAGAAAAGAATATCAGACCGTGCAACTTAAAATGCATGTTTGCAATTGATACATAAATTAATAAAATCAAAGGGTTGCATTAATGACAAGGATGAATTGGTGTTAAACGATTAAGATCTTACATTTTTTGTGCATTGATGGTTGATATATTTTTCACCATATCACAATCAATCTCTGTTATAGCGATTGTGCAGACTCCAACTGAACAAAGAATTGTGGATCTGAGGGAATTCACAAAGCGAAGCAGCTTCTCCTGACATCTGTAATCTAGAGTGAACTGATCTTCACATAAATAAATGGCCACCTCTTTTCATTTAGCGCTTTGGCTTCCCACTGAGGAGCTGACCCAGTTGGCATGTCTGCAGTCACTGTACTTCATCACTGTATGTTAACACTACAGAGACAACAGCATTGAAAGTGGCTGGGCCCACTGCAGGCTTCATCTCTTCTCTGACTTGTTATGTCGTTATTGTTTGTATCCAAAACTGCTTCCAGGATGTAGCTAACGCCGATAATAAAGCCGCTTCGGATGTCTGAGCTTTGTATTTGGGGCTTTGAAAGCATGAAGATGAATTATCCTTTTTGGCAGGCGTGCGTTTCTGCTTGTTTATAAACTGAAGAGTTTATGGGCTTCGTAGTTTTGGCACCTTTATCCTTATCTGTCTTTATTTTGTTCTACTTTTCTTTTTCGCTGATGAACTGATGTCACTGATGTCTATATGAAAGGAAAGCTGACAGCAGAATGCAGTGTGTTTAAGGAAACATTTGATATACCATAATAATCGTATATTAAAAAATAACAATGGAGCAGATAAATTCTGTTTTGGTCTTTTCACCCTAACCAAACACTATTACAGAGCTGAACAGAAAGCATGTATAACTTATAAGCAATAAAAAATATACACGGGTGTCACAGGGAGTTTGAGACAGGTCTGCAAAGCAAAATTCTTGTGACATATTTTGCTGTCATGCATCCTGCTTCTTATGGATGTTGTTAGTTGCTCACAAGACACCATTTGCTCTGGCATCAAATATTGCTGTAGTCAGTGAATCAGTTTTTGCACAGAAGGACACCTTGTACCTACCTTAGAGACGCTACCAGCTGTGAGAGAACAGCAGTATTTATGCCCTTGGGAATGAGAACAAGTTGGCCTTTAAATGTCTTGAAAAATATGTGAAACAAGCGTTGTGGCTTTGGAAGCTTCTGACAGGCTCATCAGCATCATTTGAGTCAACCCGACCTGACCTACATAAGTCTGGTTCAACTTTGAAAAACAGTACAAATGTCTTGGGGAACTATGTTTATCTTTGCAAACAGCAGTCTATATACCACACGACTGTCACCTTAAAGAACGTCTTGATAACATGTTTGAATAAATTTAAAATATTAAGATAAAGTAGCATTTGGAGGGGAAAAGAAAACAATAGGATTTGCTATGATTAGACTGAACAAGTTTCATACAGCTTAAACAAAAAGTCAGCTAGAAAATGGGATTTTGCTCCAAAGCTGGAACAAAAAAGCAATATTTTAGTTCATAAATGAGCTTGCAGATAACCATGTTTAATACTGTAAAGATCTTTGTCAATGATGAATGAAGAACTAATTAAACAGTTCTGGTATTAATGACCATGATGAAACATGCTGAGCTTGGCATCTAAGCTGTGAAGTACATTAATGGACGTATAATGTTGAGGAGTAAGCTTCCAACTGGCTGGATTAAACATTATTCGAATAAAAATTATTTAGAGATGTTTAATATAGAGACCCATAAGAAGAGATCTTTTCAAAATGGACAGTTATCCCTTGTACAGTATTAGATTAGTGACAAAAGCTATGGTCAAGCTACTGGAGCGAGCCCTTTAAAGCCCCGACCCCAACCCAAATAAAACTCTCTGGCGACATCTTGAAAAGATAACTCTGAACAGCTGCTAATGTTGCATCCATTCTAGCTGGAGGAATGGACCGAAGAGAATTGCTTTTGGAGTGCTAATCAAAAAGCACTGATGGAGAGATAAATATTTTAAAGGCAACGACTCCAAGTTCCAACAAGGTTTCTATTAACAACCAACTTGAAATGTCCTAAAACTAACATAAAAGTCCTTGTTTATTATATATTTAACCTAACATTCACAATTTTGGACTATGGGAGGAGGCCTGAGTACCTGAAGATAATCCATGCATGCATGGGGAGAGCATGCAAACTCCATGCAGAAAGACACTAGGCTATATCTTACATCTAATTTATTTTCAAAATATAAAGTTAAATCCTCACTGCACTTGTCTAATCTAAATCTAAGTCATAGCCTTTATCAAACTCTTAAATCTAACTCTAAACAAACATCCTATATATACATCCTATATCGGAATTTACATTTGTTCATTGTTTTTTTGAAGAGGGAACATTAAAAATACTAATTTAGTCATGTTTTGTTTAGATTAAAAATTAGACAGGATAATTTGGACTGAACAGCATATATGTCCCACATTAGCAGCTGAACTCTTATAGAGTTCTGGTATTCATAGCATTTAAGTTGCAAATAGCATCAAAAGCGAAATAAAAATGAAAACATTATCAACAAGTAAATTCAGAAGTTAAATAAAGGGGAAAGGAATGGGGATTCTCTTGCATCTCTGAATCGGATTCATTCTTTCAATGTTTTCCAGCCCCCTGTCCTAATCCACGTCACAAACTGTATCCAAATGGACAGCTTCTCTTTGCTGTATCAGCACTTCTCTTTGAGGGTACAGATACCAAAATAAAATAACTTTAGTACATTAAGGAAGTAATTAATCATAATTACTAGTCACCCCTGCATCCAAAGAAATTGCTCTCTGAGCTTATGTTTATTTAGCTATTTTGGTTTTGTTAAAATATTGATGATGTTTCTGATAGAAATCAAAAGTAAACTTTTGTTGTACCAATTTTTCTGTTTACAGTTACAGAGCCATGCCACGTTACGTTCCACTGCCATGTTGCAAGTCCACTGAAAGAACAAGTTTACAGATTTTTTTTTTAATTAACAGAATGCATGGTCAGTTTATGAAACCAAATAGTGGTAATTATTAGAAATCACCCACCCATAAAACACATCCCGCAATTTTCTTTGTCTTTGCACATTGCTTTTGCATTGTTTTATTGTATCTTACTTTTTGCTCTTCTCTTTAAGGTGATAGTCATACATTTTTCAGGTTTGCATAAATTCAGCTACAGCCACATGCAGCAAACCTTCCTCAGCACAGCTGTACAAGGCAGCAGCTGGTCCTTCTGCTTGTATGTGAGTGTTTGTTTGCCCATAATGTAATTTTTCCATGGAATAAACAAGCTGAGCGGGGGAGTCCTTTCACTATTTCAGCTGAGCATTTTCATTTGTGCAGCAAGTCACTTTTGTTCTGTTCATTGTGCTAAAAATACATGCTTGGTCAAAAAATAGAAAGGAAGAAAGCAGAAATCGAGTTTATGCTGATAGAAAACAAGACATTTTTGTTTGTAATATTCCAAAAGGGTTGATCCATACTGCTAAATTCAAGGTTTATTATTGCCATAAAAAGACAGAAAATAGGTTGGAGCTTAAACTGTATAGGCCTATCAAGTAAATAATAAGTAGCAGTTATACCAAAACATCTCAGGAACTTGGAATATGGGATGCAATGAGGCTTGTTTATCAGAGTTGAAGTATTGTTAGAAGTGGACTGTAAAAGGAACATTATTTTTTAAATGCTCCACAAATAAAAATCTAAAAATCATACCATTTCCTGCTGCCTCTCCAGATACTGTGGGCCTCTGATTTTGTCATCTGATTAGTAACAAGGCTCTACCCAGTTACAGTGAGTGGCCATTTCTCAGAAAGTTTTCAATTGTTCCACACTCTTTCTGCTTTTAGAGGGACTTAGCTATAATCGGCAGATGTTCCAAGGCTTATTTTTACATTTTTTACTTCGCTTAAAATTTCTCCACAAACTATGGCTGACCTGCCTGATGTGTTATTTTGTCTTCAGTAAACCATTTCTTCACTAATTTGCTCTTACAATCCCCTGAGGCCTTCAACAATTGGCTTGCATTGGATTTTATTTGAGGGCATCAGATTTAAAGACAGTAAAATACAAATGCATATAACAATTTATAGAGTTTTACAAACCGTGTATTGTTTTTTCTTCCACCCCACTATAGTACCATTCTTTGTTTTGGTCTATTGCATGAAAGTTTGAAAAAAATACGTTAAATTTTATAGTTGTAATGTCACAAAATTTTAAAAGTTCAGAAAGGAAATCTAAAATGTTTGCAAGGTCTTGTTATTAATAAATCTCCATTTGCTTACATGGTTCAGTTTAGGAGTTCAAAAGCCCACTAATGCAGGAGTGAAGTTGTCCTCATTGCAAGCCAAGCTGCTTTTGAAGCTTGTCCCTATTTAGCACTGAGGGCAAAGAGTGAATTCAAAAGGAAACAGGCATTTGTGAAAAGGTTGATCATGAGGGAAATTAGCCTATGCAGGGTGAAAACTAATTTGATTTCATCCAGTCAGGCAACAAATCTGCTTTACACCTTCTAAGAGCTGTGGAACCAACTTTGGTAGAGAAAAATAACAGTCAGAGCTATTTATAAAATTATAGGAATTTGTCAAATTACATTTTAAAGAAGTAAAGCAGACAAAAGGGATGTTATAATTACCAATTTATGGCCGCTTACTGTTTTACCGGTTGACATTTGTCAGAGCCGACTGATGATTATTAGTTGGTGCTTTACAGTAATGAGCTGTTATTCATCCAATGAAAGACATTTTACAGATGTCAAATGAATAATAGGGTGATTAATACCTAGCTAAATTGATGTATGTCCTTGCACATCTTTGACAATATGTGAATGAAAACTAACGTTCTTGGAACTAACTGAGCTTTTGGAGTTTTGTTCCCCACTTGGCTGATGGCTTGTCACTCCAGCTCTAAGGCATCCACGCATATGGCTGACTACAATGGAGTCAGCAGAAGGGAAAGGGAAAGGCCAGCCCAGTGGCCTCCTTTTTTGCTCTATACAGACAGTTATCTAGCAACCACCCTGTATAATCAGCTGCACATTGATCTGAAAGCCATATACCCTTCAGCACATTTATAAATCACTAATCATATAAGTCCTTTGCTGCAGTCTGCAAAATACCACAGTAACCAATTTGTTACTGGTTGGAAGAAATTATCCTGTTATAGTGAGAATTTGGCCAGAAGGGACCTAAAACTATAACAAGGGCAGGGTGATGAGATGTCAAGTGTTTAAAGGCATGAATAAATCTTGAGACTTTCTTGCTTTTCCCACCCTGCTTTGACTTGATTTTAGCATATTCAATTTCACAGGAGAATAGAAATATAAAAGTATTTCTCTGGAGTGAAGAGCTACTTAATGTGAATACTTGTCTTAGCCATTTCCAGCTTTGATAAAGAAAGGTTAACGAGTTTGTGTGCGAGTAAAAAGAAATGAGAAATAGAGATGCACTTGGTGTCTTTAAAATGTGTCTGCATGGTTTATGATTACACGTCCTTTTGTAGAGCAGATCAGCCATTCATGCAAGAGAAACCACAGCGAGATGAGAAATGCCTCGTGAGCACTCATGGGCGGCAGAAAGTTACATTGAACGTTGGTGTACAAGCTGAAAATCTCCTGCTTGGTTGATATGCATCTTCCGAGAGAAAGGGCGATCATCATTTTTTTGTCTCTACACTCCTCACACCACCACTCTAGCCTCACTGCAAGCTCTGTGACCACTGCGTCAGGGATTGTGTACGGATGAAGACTAATAGCAAAGATGGGAGGGCCCTGATAAACGAGAGCTGATGAATCACAGGGGAACAATATCTACTGGAACAGAGGCTGAGCTCCTGGAGAGATATATGGCTGAAATCTACAACAAAGCTGCGAGGTGGTATTTCACGGTGCCTGGAAAAAGCATTGGTCTCCAAAAGGGTTAATGTTTTGTTTGTTTTTGTTGCACTTAAGTGTTTTAGGCAATTGAACAATAACATGATTAAATGCAATAAAGCCATCCCAACCTTAATCATCCACATGAAAATGTAATTGCCATCAATGTTTAATGTAATATTGTTATCAGTGTTTATGTCATATATTGCTAAACACTGCAAAAAATAAGATCTAAATAAGTCAGTTTTTCTGAAAATAAGTACCTTTTTTAAATTAAGTAGGTAAGTGAGACATTTTGCCAATAGAATAAGAGAATTTACATTTAAATTAAGAAAAAAACAGTTTTATTGTCTTATTTCAAGATAATTAGATAATATCTAATTATCTTATTTTAAGAGTAAATTCCATTGGCAGATCGTCTTATTTACCTACTCAAAGTAAGATTAAATGCACTTATTTTAAGAATTGCTTTATTTATCTTTAGATAGTTTTTTCTATCAAGATATTCAGGTAGAGACTTCATGGTTTAATCAGTTATGATAACAGGCCCAGATCATCACACTGTCACCACCATGTCTGACTATGTGTCACTGAGATTCTCCCATTGTTTGTTATCTCTGTTCTCATTCAGCAGCTCATTTATATAATCAAAGTAAAGTTATTTTTAATGTACCCTGTCGAGGCCTGAGCACCAAAGTCTTAAATATTGTTTTCAATAAACTCTTCCAATTTTCCAGTTTCTTCCAGTTTCTTTGATTTTGTAAATTTTGGAGTAATCGAATGGTTGGTTAGTTGGTCAGTAAGTTCTGTTATCACAAGGGCTGCAATTGTAATTCAAACAGAAAGCTTTATATAAATATATTTTTAAACCTCAACATATGAACACACAGTTTAAAAACTGCTTTTGTACTCAATTTTTTTTTGTGTGATATTAACACTGAAACCTTCAAGTGTCAGGAAAATAAAGAAGAAAAAAATTAGTCAGGGGCAAAATGCTTATTTGCAACAAAGTAGATCTAGACTGGATGGGAGAAAAACCTGATTCAGGAGCAAGTTTCTTTTAACCCCTTGTGTTGAGGAAATATAAACACACTGATCTAAAATTACACTTGAGGACAGGCGAGTAGAAATCAAGTTGATTGATTTTACACAAGTGACTGGGTCCGCACACAAATGCATTAAGGAGTGCATGTGCCATGGTAAGCACTCGCTGTCATCTAGACTACTTACTTATTCATTCAAAGGTAGCATGCAGGGGCTGGGAATTCATATGAAATATGCTCTCGCTGCTCAGGGCCAGAAATTTCTATCGATGGCCTGGGCGACATCCATCTTTTCAAAGTCCACCAAAGGTCACAAGCAGCATAACTCAGGAGCAGGTTTGCATTGGATCTGGTTTGTATTCTGCATGTTTACTGACATGCAGAATACATGCCTTCCCCTCCCCACACCCCCCAGAGAGAGCTGGGTGGCTCTGTCTGTAGCACTTGCTCAGCCATCCACACGATCACACATTCTCACATACACACAGTCTGGGAAGCTGAGGATGGCTGTCTTGTAAATCGGCTGTGGTGAGGAGTCACCGGTGGAAGCATTGTTTCACAGTCAATAAAAGCAGCCCTGGGGTGCTTGTAAGAACAGACAATCTACAGCCATTTTTCCCTGGAGAGCATCTCTGGAGTGCTCGGAGCATTATAAGTCGACTTTCTCCTCACATTTAAAGTTAATATCTGGAATGAAACCTGAAAAAATAATGATAGTAAAAAATATCTGCCAGCACATATTGCAGCAACTAATGAAAAGATAGAGTAGTGAGCATCAGAGCCAGATTCCACTCTAGGAGAGACAACAAAGCCCACGGAGAGAGCCGGCAGCTGATAACACATTTATTATTTATTCATCGTTTTGTATCACCGAGGTGTTCACTTTCTTCTTTTTTTCCTTTTTTATTGTGCAGTTTGTATGTAGAAGGTATTCACAGATATTGGCAGAGCAAAATGGTGTCATTCCTACCCCGCTTAATTAGCCTGGCAAATAATTTTCTGCTTATTTAAACATGCTTGCCGCTCACTATTTTTATCCATTCTTCAGCGAGCTGAAATGTGTAAATGAGACACCGTTTTGTGCAATTATATCACCCGACCTCACTGCACCATCTTGCAAATACATGACAAAAACATGCCTCTCACACAATGGTCATTAATTACTGCTCAGGCTGTCGATTTCAATGATTATTATCCTCAAAACATTTCACATTGTACTTTAATTTTCCATGTCATCTTTTCAAGCAGCTCTTATGACTGAATCAGCTTCCATCCCTGCATTATTACAGTCTGCCAGTACATACCTATAAAGGGTAGAAAGCTGTATGTTTTAGTGTGGATATTGGGGAAGGTGTGCAGCAGCAGCTCCTTTTATATGCTGAGCTCTCTTAGATTGCCAGAGTACCTTTGGGGATAATCCATGTTGTGAAATTGAAGTGGGGTGCTGGAATATCAGCTCTTCCTCCACCTGCTGAGGGTGGAGAAAAAGGAGAAGAAAGAAAGAAAGACACAACTGTTTGGTGGATTTGAACAAGTTGGAGTGATTTCAACATCGTGGTGACAATATAACCGGGTAGAAGATCCTAGTGGCAAGTTTAAACCCATGTAGTATTTTAATGCAACAATAAGGCTGTGGTTATTTTATGTTTTTAAGACAATATTTAGCATTCAAACCTTAGTTAAAAACAGATTCGGGCATTTAGACCTATACCATAAAACCACCACATTGGTCGGCCTTTAATGCAGTTTCCATTTGCTGTAAAGTAGGATGTGCTAATAAACCCAACATTTTGTAGCATTTTAAGAAAATCTATATCAGCCTCTTTTTTTTTTGTTAGCAAGCATCTGCGACAAATGTTATACAAAACCTGTTTGGAATCAGACTGCAGCATAATAATTAGAAACTTACTTTTAATGAGTTTGAATAAAATGGTACAAATATTCATAAAACAGCTTTGGTGAGAATTAAAAGATTTTCTTGCTTTTTTAAAATGGGTAGTAATCCGACAAATGTCTAACAACTGCAATTTTTAAAGCAAGTTCATTTCAAGACAGGCCTGAATGTCTTACTACAATTTTTACAAGGGCCAAGGAAGCATAGGGAGTTGAAGTTAACCCCCCATTGTGAGGCAGCAGGGGGGATTTATGGGCAAAGTATGTGGTGCCACAATATATCCATCAACAGCAGCATTTGTGTAAACATGTATTTTTGAGGGATGTGGGTGATCTCAGTTCTTGGCTACTGAAATAGAAGCATATCTTTGCCACCATTCTGCAGTCTTCAAATACTGTCGACAGCCAGATGAGTAACCAGTAAAAGTGATATGTTTATGTAAAAAATTACACCCACTGACACCTTTATTGGACACACCTTGCTATTAATGAGTTTAACAAAAAAAAAATGGTTGGGGGGAAAAATAAGTTGGATATAACTTTTCGTTTAGCTTTGTTTTAAGTCTTTGCAGGTTCAATTCAACAAGTTTCCTGAATCAATTCTCAGACTGTTTTTCTGTATTGCGATAACAGTATTGGATGGACAGTATATTAAATCTATTCGGTGAAATCTGGTGACTTTGGAGGATCTTAGAGTACAGAAAACATCTGCCATGCCATGAAAATGGTTTGAGATGAGTTTTGTTTCATGGTGCATGCTGCAAGTAGCCATAATTGCATAAATACCCCGTGGCTATAACAGAATAGACGTGGTAAACACCAATATGAAGCTATTTAAAGTTGTTTTTCCAATTAGTATTAGAGGGCCCAAAGTGTGGCACAACATCTACAGGACTGCAATATAAAATATCTCTACAGCCCCATGAAAAATATCATCCTATGGGGTCAAAATGATCATGAGAATATAGAGCAAAAACCCCAGAACTGCAAGGAGGAACCGGATGAATGACCTACAGAGAGCTGGGACCAACGTAATAAAGGCCACCACCAGTAACACACTATGCTGAGAAGGACTCCCATCCTGCTGTGACAGGCGTGTGTCCCTGCTAAAGCTAGTACATCTCTACGCTCGTTGGAAGCTTGCTAAAGAGAGAAACCTTGAGATTATAACCAAAAATCTCCTTTAATCACAGAGAGCAATGAATATAGCATGTGGCTGGGTCTTCCAATATGACGATGATTCCAAACACACCACACAGGAAGTAAAGAAGTGGCTCCTTCAAAAGCTTTGCCAGGTCTAGGACTGGCATAGCCAATATGCAGACCTCTACCCCATAGAAAATTTGTGGAGGGAGTTAAAAGTTTGTTTTGCCCAATAAAACCACCCAAACATTAGTCCACTAGAGTAGATCTACATGGAGGTATGGACCTGCTGAAATCTTATTTTTAACCTCAGTAATTGCCAACAAAGGGTATCCTACAAAGTAAAAAAATTAGACTTGAGCTTTTGTTATTGAACAAATATTTATCTTTAACCATAACATACAAATATATTTTTTAATTCCTACAGAGTGAATTCCTGGATTTTTTTAATACTTTTTTTATACTTGAACAATCAGTGGCTGACTACTGTAAATACTTTTTCCCCAAACTGTATGTGTGCTTTCTGTCAATTTACATCAACTTTAAACCCAAACGTCTAAATATATGTAAGCGCTGAAATGGTGACTAAACAGATGAGTGTTTTTTATTTTTTCATTTTGTTTAACTGCAGTTTTGGTTAACTTGTGTTTGAGTGCTCTAGTTCCCTCTATCCTCCAGTCTAGTTGTTTTTCTTATCAGTTTCTATGTTTTCTGGGTTTAGTGATGTTTTTTACATAGTGAGCTTTTGTTTTCATCCACAACACTGCCACTTCAGATATTTGATATATTTATGACCACATGAAACTTGAGAATGGTATTGTGTGAAATTTATTATAGAACAGCAGTTTCTGAAGCACTTAGGAAAACCCATGTTGCACCAGCAACAATGTCAGGTTAAATGTCATTAAAAGTTAAACTCACCCCCAAGGTGAAAACTTAACCCTGCAGCCAGACAAATTTTGAAAATTGCTACAAAAGGGGTCTGTGCCAAGAGAGCCTGGGGGGCAGGGCTCTGGCTTCTCATTTTGAGGTGGAGGACTTTTCACCCCCTCATCATCAGAGGTTGAAGGAGGTTTTGTGGAGCCAGTGGCTGGAGCCTTATCAGCTCTAGACACTGGCTGTAGACGGTGATTCAGCGATACCCAAAGCCGGTACTGCAGAGGAGGACAGGATGACTCGTTACGGGGGTGTATGTATTTATACCAGATTCTGGGACTATGCTGAAGAAAGATTGCTCAACTGCAATACCCTCCCTGTAATCCTACAAGGAAACTAAAAATAATTTAAGAAAAATATCACACTAAAAAAAGCCCACATAAAATGTAATGAAGAAATAAATGCACAATAAGTCTAGTTTACACAGTTTAAGTATAAAATGTTTTGGTGCAGCAAGCGTCAACTGAAACAAATAGATTTCGATTCTAAAGAGGAATTTGAGGAAGTAATATCTACCTGCATATGTTAGATCAAGCAGCACTTACAGTATAGGAGGGTTGAGGAGGGACTTGATCTAGCTATTATTTTGACTACTTGGTCAGCAGAATGTGAGTAGTACTTAACTGCACAGTTGATGGAAATAGGTCCTACCACATCCATTACTTCTTCAGATTTGAGCTCGGACTTGCAGCATAGATTCAATAGAGGCAGCTTATACCAGAGAAACAGATGGTACTGTAAACAGTCAAAAGCAACAGTCTATCTTCAAGGTTTACATGTTTCAATGTGAACATAGTCAGTTTTATTAAACAAGGGAACAACATTAGCATCAAAAGGTGCCAGGGATACATTCTCTGTGTTTTCACAGTCAGCTTGGTTTCATCTCTGCAGCTTCTTACCGATAACATCCCGTATAACCTTTCAGACATCAGGGAAGGTTCTCCTAATCTCCATTTCAAAAAGAAAGAAAGAAATGAATTGTGGAGCAATGTTTTTTTTTCTTACAAGGGAGGATGCTGTGAACAAGAATGTCTCATAAAAAAAGGTACTGTTAAACTAATAACTCCGGTTCAAAGAATTCTAGCTCTGAATTTAAGGTGCTGGAAATGTGATTCAGTCATTTTTTCCCCCATTTCTGATCTTTGTGTGTGTTCTCCAGCTGGTGCCCATTGTTCTACAGCAGACAGATGTGTATTTTAATAGCCTAAATTCACTCATCTTGGCCTCAAAAAGCAAACAAGCAGATGTCTAAAATGTCAAACTACTTCTTTAATGGTGCAGAATCTACTCAAAGTATGCCCTGCTTCAGTGCAAACACTGGAAACTTCTAAGCTTTAAAATGAAGCCCCTTGTTTAATGTTGAATCTCTAAACACGTGTCTGCTGGCTCAAGATCAAAGCCAGTAAGACGGGTTAGTCAAAAGTTAACCCCTTCCATTAAGGGAGCAGAGACAAAAGGAAAGAGAAAATGAATCGCTTCTGTTTGAAAACCTCAAGGTAAAATGGAAGTGGCTCGTTTGAGCAAACGTGAATTAGTCTCAGTTGAAAGAAAACCGGGAGGTCAGACATTTTTTTTTCTTTTTTACTTTAAACTTGGTTCTGTAGTGTAACATTTTGTGTCAACTCTGGGAAACGGAGTGCAGAGCTGTGCACACTCAGAGATAAGCTCTGCACTCCACAAGGTCACTTGAAAACAAGGGTTCATCGACTCTCGGAGGAGTAGGTTGGGAAACTTCAACAAAAACACCAGCGAACCAGACCTTGTTCAGTTCAGTTTTACTGTGTGACTTTATCAAGTCAACTGGGCTGAATGTTAGTTTAATGCAGAGCTTGAAAACGGGGAAGAAGCAGGTGATGTCTGAACTGGTTACGCCTGATTTTCATAGATCTAAAAATGATACAAAGTAATTCTTGTTTTCAGCCTCCAGCAAATACAAAAGGGAGTCCCTTAAGAAGCAGAGTTGGGATTAGAAGACAATCTTCATCTCGAGGTCAAGTCTAATCTGACAGTGCAGTACTCAACTGAGCAAATCCCTTATAGCAGACAGGTGGGGGGGGAACGACTTGGTTCCTGCAAGTTTCTTCCCTCACTTGAGGCACCGATAGTGTTACATGATGAATTTACTGTTTAGTTTGAAGCCCAAAAAGCAGCAAATCCTTCATGGACAGTCTAAATAATGTTCTTTACAATCTACGCAAACAACAAATAAAATCGTAAATGATCTGACAGCTTTTGCAAAATGTTCTACTGAGTACTATTTTTATGCAAAAGCTATTGTTCTCCAAAACTCCAGAACTCACAATGTAATTAAGCCTCTAAAGTTATGGCGAGCTTGAAGAAATAAAGAAGCAGGGGCTTTTAGCTCCAAAATCAGCCTTTTATTTGGACGATCGGGGGTCAGAGATGTATAATTTGTGATCCAGTACACACCGTTATCCACAAGGCTCAAGTTCAAAACCCTTTCTTAGTCTTAAAGCTGAATCAGTCAGTTCCCATTAGCATGTTTTACCAAACCCACTCTCCCTCTTTTTGGTACAAAGTCAAATGTTGTGCAGATAAGATCACTACTTCTCAATGTTTTTCTTCATTTTATTTTTTTTTTTATTTCTTTTTTTTTATACAAAAAAACTTTAAGTTCTACACATGTAATGTTACCAAGAATTGTAATTTTTTGTCACTTTAAATAAATTTGGGGAACAATTTTTTTTTCTCAAATTTTTGTCATTATGAAAAGATAAAAACATGCAAAAAACTTTAATTTTGTCGTCCAAATTATACATGTACAAGTATGGGACTTTTGCACTGCTTCATAATACCACATCAAAAAAAGGAGAAAGGAAAAGAAAACAGTATGTACACAGATCTTTTTACAGCGAAATAAAAAGTTGAAAATATCAGATCATAACTAAGGCAAATTAAGTGTACATAGATTAGACCAAAACATTTTTTTTTATTTTTTGTAAAATACTACATCACCTCAAAAAAAAAAGAAATCTAAAGAAAATATTGCTACAAAAAGTGTGATTTATAACTCCCTTTATTTGCAACCAGCTGCATAATTTTAATTTTTTTAGTGAGTAACTCTAAAGGTCTAGCATACTGTACAGTGCTGCTTTAAATCGCTTTTCCTTCCATTCGAGATTTATTTAAATATTCTTTAAACAGGAGCATTGTGTAACCAAAGAAAAGAAAAAAAAAAAAGCACGTAGAAGCATAGTGTAACATACTTTGTTTGAAATCACTCCAAAAGTCAGTACCATTAAAGCCTTGAACATAAAACTAATCATTTAGATCCAAAAAAATGTACAAAAAGGCACATTATATCCCAGTGCTTCTGTACTGTGAAATTCAAGTTTAACTGAGCGCATTCAATACCGACAATCTGAGTGGTGACAGTCCGCCGAGTGTTATCTCCCCACATCCTTCACACTTGGAGCACAGGCTATGCCTAAGCTTTCAACAAGCATATGTATGCGTAGACTACAACAATAAGCCTAGGTTTGTTGTTTTTTGTGTTTCCTTTTGAGAAAAGAAAAAAAAAAAAGAAATTCTGAATCGTTGTTTATTATTTGTATTTTTTCAGTCAAGGTTCTATCACTCTCAGGGAATATCAGAAGCTGTATGTGTCCTTCATTAGGAAATCTTTCCTTCTCTTCATTTTTTTTTTTCTTAAAAATCAGAAATTTTTATCCGTGGTGGTGTGCCTGTGCATCTTAGTCATCGCTTCCGCCGTACATGTCCGCCAGTTTTCTGAAACGAGGGCCCCAGTCGTTGAGATAATCGTAGTCCTGGTCGCCCCCGCTGCTGGAGGAGTTGAGCGAGCTTAGGGAGCCGGCTGTGGAGCCGCTGCCCTCGTAATCGAACACGAGCAGGGAGTCGTAGGGAGGAGCAGTGGGGTCGTTGTCAGCTGCCTTCAGGCCCTGTGTAGGACAGACGGGAAAGGGAAAAAATAAATGAATACATCACTATTAGGCAGAGCTAAGGCTCTAAGTTGGACTATTAACATCCAATCCACAGAAAGCTTTTTAACCCCAAACGCTTTCTGATATCCTATATAACTAAACATTTCCTGCCAGTAAGAATTTCAACAAAAAAAACACTAATTACTTTTTGCAAAAGCAAGATTTGTTTTGTAGTTTCTAATTACTTTCTTGGTATAAACATGTTTTCATAGCTTTCATAAAATTCATCTCTTTGCATATTAATTAATGTGCAAACTTACATCGAACCTTGAAAACTTTGTTTCAGTTATTGGCATATTCCTCTCCAAGAGGCCTATCAGACTATATTAGTACAGGACTAATTTCACCAAAGATAGCGACACTTTCCTGGTTTTGTTCTGGGTTCGCTCCACGTCTAGTCAACAGTGTAATATCTACGTATTCACCATGTTTTTTTTTTCCATTATTTCAACATATACTTGTTAAAACTAACTGAGCGGATGAATATGGAACCTTCAGGCGTCTGGAAATCACAAAACCTTCATGAACTTAACTGTGTTGGGTGGGGGTGGGAGGCTGTTAACTCCTAGCTTATAGCACTGCAGTGTTGAAAACAGATTAGACAGCTTGTATTTGATGGAAAAAGAAAAAAAAAAAAAATATATATATATATATATTTGCACTATTTGAGACTGAGGTTACACTTGCGAAGATCTCTGCTGTTAGATGAGAAGATTAGACCTGGTCTGCACTCTTTACAAAAAAACTGCATGTACTGAGGATAGAGCCACATAAACATTGCTTCTTCCAAAGTGCTGCTTCTCGCAAACAAGCCAATTTACCGTAAAATCTTTCAGAGAATATCTCTCCACTCATTTCAGAAATGCAATTCTTGTCTATATCCATCAGGCTCTCCTGCTCCTTTGAGCTTTCTCTGCTTTTAGTCAGATCTTCCTGATGTTTCTAGGATGCTGAATTATCCACTTCTTGATCAGAAGTGAATTTTAAGCATGACTGGCAGCCTCAGATGCCTGGTAGAAACTCTTCTCCCCTCAACCCTTGTGACCGACCCCCTTGCCCTCCCCTGCCATGCTAGTACAGCTCTGATAGGATGTCGTCTGCCAGCTAGCTCAAAACATCTTTAATATTTTATAGATATCCAGCTCAGTAAACCATAGACCCCACGCAGGATGAGCGCAAGTGGGTTGTTTGCACACGCGTGCACATCGTCGTCACCGCCAGCTTGCTGGTTGGGAGTGGTTCTATTCTGAAGATTATACTTGACATTCCCAGAATCCTCATAGCAGCACCAGAGGTCCTTATGGATTGTTATTGATTTCCAGCCTCATTCACTAACAGGACTCTGGAGACTTGATGGATTGCTAATCTAGGAGTTGAGATGTGCTTTGGCCATGAATCACTTTTGGAACTGAGCCTGGTTTCTCCCTCTTACCACTGGAACTGAGGACACTCGACAAATAATATGTGAATTAAAAGAAGTACATGAACATAGCAGAGAAATGAGACTTCAGTTCGCTGGAACTTGTCAAAGATTTATGGTTTCTCTATATAGCCACTATAGTGTTGAAACGCTCTCAAATAAAAAGATAGTGTGTTAAAGTGCCTGGGCACTTAGCCATTATTTTCCACTTGTTAGATTTTGTTAAGCATTTCCTTAGGGTTGTGATGCTGATCATTTTGTGGAAAATATGACAGATGGATAGTTCATTTCAATTACAACCATAATAGCACTGCTGGAGATAGCCCTCTCCATCTAAGAGTGGCACTTTCATAAAGTTAGTCAATAACTGAACTGCGCGTTCTAATAAAAGATTTCATTATAACAGAGTTATTCACTGTTGTAGAAACAATCAAAGTCCATGAGTATGAAATTATAAACTGCCTTCACTTTTTGAAGCCTCTCTGTCCTGCAGATAAAAAGAAGTGTAATCAAATCACAGAAAGCATTGGGGGCTAAAAAAGGCCACTGTGCAAAACACTGAGAGCAATCACTTCAACTTTTGTCTTCTGCGTCCACCTGTGAGCCCCGGTGATTTGGTCAAGTTCGTGCCAATGTTTTTAATTCTGCTTCTTTCCGTAAGAACAGGAAAGTTGATTAATGGAGCACTGTTTGTCCAAATAAGGAGTTAAAATCCTGATGGTGGGCGTATGCTTGATTTTTTTTCTTTTTTTGTCTTTCTAATTTAATTAAGAGCTCCCAGGGAATGTTCACAATTCAGGATGGTGATGAGACACTCGCCCCCTTCCTCCCTCCCCTTCCCAACTCCTCTTCGTCTCCCCTCTCTGTTGGCAGCCAGCCCCATCAGTTAGGTCATTCCAGCTCAATGGGTGTGCTGCCGTTACCATGACTTCGTTTTAGGTGCAGTCAATTTTAAGACTACAATCAGACCTACATTGGCTAGTTCGAAAAGAAACTTCTTTCACATTAATATGCTCTGATTTAAATCATTTTGTTGCATCTCTGGCTGAATGGTTACGGTTGTTGTCCTCCCAGATGGTAAACATCTGCCAGTTTCTCTCCCCCCCTCTTCTTTTTTTGTCTCGAGCCTCTATTTAGTAAGTCTTCAGTGTTGACCTATATTTAAGTGCCATCTATTTTCTTGCACTGGCTCTAATTAGCTTACCTCTCTAGGTTAGGAGAACTACCACTGTAAGTATAACGCTCCCTCCAGCATACTCCAGAGAGGGCATGGAACATTGGTACTGACACTGTTCATAAAGAGCAGGTATGGGGATGTCTCAAATAATATTTGATCTATAAAAAAGGGGATTCAACCGGAGCAGCGGATCATTGCAGCTCCTTCAGAGTTAAACTGCTCCCCTTCGTTGCTTCTGAGCTTGTTTTCCTTGACCAGCAGAAACCATGTAATTGTGCAGCTTTGAAATACAACCGTTAATTTCGGAAGACTCTTCAAGAACGGTTCTCTGTGAGATATTCAAAGTGTTGGATATCGTTTTCTTATCTAGCCGTACTTTAACCTGATCCACAAGAGGACTTCAAATAAATTAGGCTGCTCTGAATTTTGTTAAGAAGAGAAAGAGCACAGAAAGAGGAATAAAAAAGCACATCACACTTTTCTGATTCATATTCGTAAAAAAAGGAAAATCATACATTATTTTCCTCTCCTCTTACACTGATTTACTACTTTCTAGTCAGATATCACATGAACCCCCAATAACATACATTAAAAGTTGGACTCAATACAAAGTATGAAAAAGGTCCCTGCCATGAATTATTTTATAAAAGGCAAAGTATAAACAAGTCTGGCCTATATGTGCAAACCTTTCTTTTTTAAACCACAACATATTCAATTCCTCTTTATACCAGCTGTTTGGGACAAGTTTATAACTTTCTTTTGTGATTCATGATCCGATGGGGTTGCGAGTGCCCAGTTAGAAGGAACCGAGAGATAAATGGTTGGGTAGAAGAGTCAAAAAGAGCACGCTCTAATCTAAAAACATGGGCGCCATCCAAAAACTAGGAGCGAACTTCATTTGTAATGCAGTCAAACTCCTGTCAGTTGGGGCTTGTGAAAAATATATGACTTCTCTTTTTATTTTACATTCTCCCTTCATGCCGGAGTCAATGATGGCCTCAGGCAAACGAGGGCACTCTGAGCTGCGCATGTGGAGAGAAAGCCGATGCACTGCTGCTCTCATCTTCTATTATTATGCTGACACATCTCTATCTCCACTTTTCAGACAGAGGAAAACAATTATCTCTGCGCAACTTAGTATCATATACATTTCTGGGTTTATATGAGTTACAGTGGATATGTGTGAAATTAGAAAGGTTTCTTTATCTCTGCTGGGAAAAAAAAAAAATAAATAAATCACACACCACAAACTAATAACTGACTGAATTCAAAATGCGTGTTTTTCAGCTAAACAGCAGCTTTTGATGCCTACTCAAAAAAGTCCCATTGTTTACCTCGACAGAAATGAGAAACTCATTCAACTTAAAAATACATTTCAGGCTTTTTCATTTGCATCGAGTCTCTCATCTGGCAGCAACACTAGTAACTCTAGTGTGTTTTTACCTCATTGATGAAGTCTCCGATGTCTCCAGGATGGGGTGCTGCTGACCTTATTGGGTACTGTGGCTCGGGGTGGAGGGGTCTCTCGTCTAGACGGCGGATTGCGAGTGGCTTGATGGCATCGGGCTCTAATGTGTCTGGCTGCTGAAGCTGACTCAGGTCATAATCCTGGGGAACATGCAAACAGATGGAGCTTAGCTGAGCTGTGTGACAAGACCCAGAACTGAGTGAGATTATTAAAACAGATAAACACATCCTGTGCTGTAAAGAGCGTGAAGAAGTTCAACTCAGGGGAGGGAAGATTTTTAAGTTAAATTGCAGCAAGGAGAGTTGAGTGAACATGAGGGGGAGCTTTAATCTTCTTTCCTGTAAAGGAACACATCAAGGAACAACTTGACACATAAAAAGAGCCAGCACTGAAGGGGTTCAAGCTGAGGAGCACATCAAATGCTGCAGACTTTCTGTACTTGTGCACGGTAAAGCAGGAAGGATGTGCAGGCAACTATTTCGCTCTAATCAATGCCCAGACACGGGATGGTGGATATGCATAAGCCACCGCTAATCCTATTAACATTACCAAGGCAACCTGAATGGCTCGCGGTTTGTGCAAAGTCATGTGCAAAGGAGAGAGGACGAGAAGAGAGGGAGGGGGGGAAGAACTGAAGAAAGAAGCTGTGATGGAGAGTGGAGCGGCTGAGCTGAATGACGGCTGGATGATATCAGGGTGACGGCAGATATGATAAAGATAATACCATTTGAGAGGCAGTGTGTGCCTAATAGGCGTGTATGATGGATTGTCCCTCTTTAAGAGATTTTCAGTAATCCATCCATCTCTAATATCCCTCTTCAAAATTATCTTTGCTCAGTTCCTGATGTATATTCTCACACAGGCCCTCTCAACAGGAACAGGGATGTTAAAATAAACATGAGGGCATGTAAATGTAGAAAGAGACCCAAACACAGCAAGGAAAGTATGCACACCGCCATCTTGTTGCAGGAGATTTACTGAACAATTATTGCATCAAAGAATGGAACCCTCACAGTTATAAAATGTGCCTTTGTTTATACAGATTGTCTCTTTAACTTTTCACCCACTGGTCAGATTTGTCAGTACCTAACTTACAGGCAAGGGTTTGCTTTTACTCAGCAGTACAACCAGAATTACACGAGGATTTATGCCCTAAACATCTAAATAGGAGCCCTATTAGTCCAAACAGTTAGTTTTGCAGATTAGCAAAGACAACATTCTTTAAACCTTTAAATTAAGAATCTTAAACAAACATAGTTTCATATTTTTCCCCTTTAATGAGCAAAGTGAGAGGAGAGGCGCATCCTGGGCATAGCATAGTGTTCGAGCGAAGCATGTGGCTAAGCAAGAAATGTACAAGCAACTCCGAATTTAGCATATTTCTTCTGTAGTTTATTTTACTGCTTGGTGAGTTATCATCGAGGGCATGCTGTGTTCAATAGATGCGTTAAGATACAGTTTTGAATATGAACTAACCCTGTTAGTTTAAGCCAGATGAAATCCTCTCCCTGGTGAACCGGGACTAGACCTTAGGAGAAATCAAAATATCCCGCCTTTTTAAAAAGCCAGTAAACACCTGGGATGAAAGACCAAAGGGTCATTAGCACATGATCCTGGGTGGAACATGTCTCTAACCAGTTCTGCCACGGTTTAGGCTGCAGCAGCCATCTTGTGAGAAGATCAGATTGACCACACGAAGACGATAACATCCATTTGGAAAATCTTCTCCATTATTTAGAACCTACCCTTTTACCTGCATATATTATAACAGAGCTGATCATGTGAAACTACATCATGTTGACAAGATGGTAGCTGGTAGGTAGCTTGGCTAAGTATGTTTTCATAACCATGTAACCATTACATGTGTGCTGCCCGAAATTCAGCTTAGTTTTTAAGTAGGCAGGTTTTAATCATTTATCCCTCCTGCGATTGCAAATTGATAATAAGTCTGGAATTAAAGCCTAAATCTGTCATCCAAGTTCTATTCATACAGACACACAGAGGCCAATAGAAATTTCAATACTGGTGTGAAGCTCTAAACACACCTAATCAGATTTCTCTGACAGAGAACAGGTAGTGGCGTTTTGAGTCAATGGGGATGAACACACCGGACAGGATTTCTGCATAGATCCAACTGTGCTAGACCTCAGGTCTATTTTAGTCGGACTACACAACAATTCAGTGCTTACAAAGTAAAACACATCCGATTTGGGGGAAAATATAAAATAAAATCTGTTAAGAGAAAACTGTCAAGTTCAGAGTGGCATCCATGAAGCATAAAAAAAAGAACACTTCATTCAGGAGTTAAGGAGGACAGAACATGGATCGCATAAACAACAAGGAATAGCAGAAAGCTGGAGCTCTCATCCAGAAACAAGCAATAGATAAAAATCTTGACAAACTTCAGGAGGACAGAAAACAGATATAGTAAATAGTGGACTACTTTGATCCAGTCAAAAAACAAAACAACGTCCAGGTAAGTGCAGCTAATCACTCTTCCCTCTTTATGAAAAAAAAATAAACTTTTACAAATAGGACTTGTCTTTAAAGTTGCACTGTTTTATGTACAATTATTTTTAATAACTTTCCATCATCCTTCCCAGACAAATATGGAGAATTTTTTAAATTTGTGTGGAACAGAAAGGTGCAAAAAAAATCTGTACAGATCTGCTCCTGCTGTGTAGTCGGAGCCTCTCTATACAGTCAGTGTGACATTGAGAAAAAAACAAAAACAGAAAAAAGTCCGATTGGAGATTAAAGAAAGTCATACAGGACCGGTGTGAGCCGGGCTTTAGTTATTCGCTTCTTCTTTCTAAATTAGCTACACTTTAGAAATGAATACTTTCTTAATCTCTTTCACTTATCAATACAGCATCAATGCTGCTCTGCAAAAGGGCATTTCTGCAGCAATGTGGTCTCAACTGCAAACATGTTAAAACTAAAGTAAAACGTCTTTAGCATCTTATCCGCTCATAAAACCAGAATATTTAATATAATTGTGACATCATTCTATACAGGTTACTTTTCAAGGTTCCAATAATTATTCACTGATTGTAAAAACAACCCTAATGCTAAAGGTGTATTATGAGTGATGCTCAGCAGATGGACATTAGGCAGTTACTATGGCTTTCATGAGATCTCTGGGTAAAAGATTCCACAATATTACATGAGTTTTATTGCAAAGCTTCATTTAGCAGCTGTCAGCATGTGAATTCCTCTAGTAAATTAAGTCTAAGTGATTATTAAGAGCCGTAGATATGAAGAAACATTTTTAAAGCTCAACTTCTTTTAAAATAAGAGAGAGAAGCAGTTCCTGCTTTGCCCTGCTGTGTAGACTGAGGGGCTGTTTCTCAATATTTCAAATGCACAGAGGAAACAATTGTTAAAGTCTGGGTTTAATCTAAAATTCTTTGATCCAACATTAATTGAATAATTCCAGAATTTCCAGTAATTTCTATTCAATAGTTGAGATTCCAATTATACACAAAGACAAAAAGAAAAAAAAACTTTTATTATAATTCAAAAAACGGAACTAAACCAAAAAGCATTTAATGCTATTAACTAGCACAAAAAGTCATTATATGGATATTATCTGGACTGAATTACTGTAACGTTGTCTTAGATTCTTTAAACGGTGTGATTCATGTAAGATTTACTACATTCATGCTAAACAGAAATATGGAGATTCTCATCTTAAAAAAAAGATCCCATCTTATCTGATCTTGTTCTTCCAATCACTTCACCTGGAGATCCCATCACAACCATGGCAGTTGCATATTTGTTTATTTTTCAGTAGCTGTTGGATTCCTTGTAGATATATTTCCAACACAAAAACATGTCATGCTTTACAAAAAAAAAAAAAAAAAAAAAGTCTTGTGTTGGTGCTAGGTTTATTTCAGTTGATTAACTATTCCTTATTAAAACCTTTTCATATTTTAAATGAATAATCCCTTGGTTGTAAAAACAACCCCTAATGCTACAGGAACACCGCGGGTAATGCTCAGCAGACAGAAATTAGGCAGTTATTATGGCATTGAAAAGCATTCTTGGCACAAGATCGCACAATATTATATGATTTTTATTGCAAAGGTTTATATAGTTGCTGTCAGCATGCGAGTTCCTCTGTTAAAATAAGTCCAATCAATTATTAGTCAGTGCACCCCACCGACCTCCAATCAGCCTGTATGGCATGCTTAGTGCCACCATGTGCATTTAGTTGTAAGGTACATCTTATGAAAATAAATCTCATCTTTTAAACCAAGGCTAGTAGGGGAAGTAGTAAAACTAGTTCATTCTAAATTAGAGACCCTGTGTTAGTGATAGTTGACATTTGACTAGATATAAACGCCTTAAGTTGCAAGAATGATAATCTTGGGAGGAATATTTTCAGGAAATTTAACCAAAGCTATAATTGTATTTATAGCCATAAATTAATAACAATTAATGTTATAAATACAATTTTAAAAGAAACAATCCAAATGTCAATGCTCACAAGAAAGGGTGCAAGGCAATACTAAATGATACTATTACTTTAACCAGTCAATTTGATAAACCACAGGCTGCAATTAGCATTTTTGTTATGTTATGCTACATCAAATATAGGTTAATGTAGAATGTATGTAGAATTAAAACCTAATAACTTGAGGTGATATTTAAATTGAATAATTATCTCTTTTTATTAGAGATATTAATCAGATTTGACCAAAATCAAAAGCATGCAGCCTCAATTCAGTTTTACTGGAAAAGAGAAATGACAAAGACAAGTTGGGAAATCCGTTTGTGTGAACTGCAGTAAGGAGCTGCTTGTCAAAGGCGCCATATCCAGCAAACCGAAAATGACATAATAACATAGCAACTCTGTGGTGGAGTGGCGTCTCACTCGTATTCTGGCCTGTTGAAAATGTTGCTTGTGGCATTCATAAACCACATTCAAACATAAGCATCTAAACATGCATATTCTATACACATCAATTGTGGTGAGACATATTCAGAAATGTCTCACCAAGTTAATTGTTAAGGGCTGTCGTAATAACAGGATGAGATTCATTTCAATAGATGCTTACTAAATTAAAATTGAAGCAAACTGCGGGGAAAAAAAACCATCTAATTTGCTACTTTAATTTCATCATTTTTTTAATATGCCCAAGACTACAAATAAAAACGATTAGGCATAATTACTGTGGTCATCTCTGAATGAGTGCATAAAAAAGACTTAGAAATAATTATAGAAGGGCGAGAACTTTAATGCTAAAAGCACTTTTAGAATCATTCAGGATTTCCTTTTTATATTAATGTAAATGTAAAATATTGCAAGTTTAAATTGTAATAAAAATAATAAGTAAAGTAAAAAAAAGGAACAAAAGCAGTCATTTTATTTTAAATAATAAAAGAAACAAAAAAGAAAGAAAGAACAAACAAATAACCCAAAGTGAATTCGTCCCACATTTCGCAGATTACTTAGTTTTATATTCCTATTTTCACCAACATATGTTGAGATTATTATCAATTAGAAACATCTATATATTTTTAGAGTATATTCTAAACAGATTTTTTTTATTATTATTATTTCAAAAGTATTTTTTTCTAAGGCCATTTTAATTTCTTGAGTTAAATGCTGTTTTTCCTGGTAATAGAGAGCAGCATGTGAGAAGAACGAGGGATGAATGAGAAGCTAAAAGAGACTATTCATCAATGAAACAGTTTTAGGACATTTCTCAAATATCTAGGAGTTAAAGATGCAGTGTGCACTCTGGTTAGCACGACAAATGGAAACATATGTGTTGGTTGCCAGATTGTATGTCTTTTAGCAATCCCCCCCCCTCTCCCTATTTTGAGGTTAAGTAGCTTAACTATGCAGTTCCACTTTTCTCATTTAAGTTTCAGTAATAACATTTGAATGTGGATAAGGTAATTACTCCCTTTGGTTCAGTGTTATTAGAATTAAGTCCCCACATCTGCAAAAAGCAAACCTTGTTCTAAAACAAAGTTAAAACAAATTTCTTTAAAAAAACCCTATAAAGAACATTTCAATCTTCTCTTTGGAAGAAGGGGGGGGGGAATAATATATTGCCTTTTTTTCCACATTCTGTCTCTCATCACTCTATCAAAGATAAATATAAATCAAATCAGTCTAATGTCATTATAAAGAGATGGACAACCTGTTTCCTCTATTTCTCTTTCCAAGGGGAATCTTCAAACAACCAATCACTTTTTCTATTCTCTATTATTTCTGTGTTTTTTTCCCCCAATTTAAAGCGAACGGAAGCAAATCACCAGGCTGCCTTTGACGAAATGAAGCCTATGCAAAGCCGTACAAACCGGGACGATGACAGCGGCAACTAAAATCAAATTCTGTGAGAGCACCCAACGGTCTGACACTTCAATTTCCTCCTCAGTGGGAGATAGGGAGAACAGAGGTGAGCATTATAAAGACTACATCGCTGGGAAAGTCAGGCCCATTTTTTACCCAACACTGACTCTGCTTCCCATTCCAGAGACAAGACCATTTTCTCCTGATGCCCCGGCCCTTCTCTGCCAAACGGGAAGCTTGTTTTCCCTCAATAAATCGCTGCACCCACTCGTTTGCCTTTGAGGGGTGTTATGTGCCACAGTCTCCCTTTTCAACATGTTCTGGTCCACAGGTCTGCATTTTATGAGTGAGACTGAGAATGTTAATAGACAAATGGGTGTTCTCCCTCCTGCCTAATCACCGGCAGATGTGTAATGGCTTTCCAGTCATATTGTTACCTTAGACGGGGCTTCATTATTGCACCCCAGCAGATGTCTGTCTCTAAATGACATCAGCTCACCAATTACACGTCTCCGAGGCTAATTTGGCACTGCGATGGGTCAGGCTGGGGTCTCTCTCACAGTTCTGTTATACCTAAGCCACCAAAGTATTTCAGCCAGCAGTAGGAAAATAGCCCATTTGCTATAATCCTGCCTTTTTTATGAAATGATTCCATCCTGCTAACAAGGGTTATTAGGACAATTGAATTCTGTGTGTGTCTGATCAGTGCGTGGGGATACAGAGATGGGGCATTATTGATGCCTGTGGCAATGCATTTCTATTGCTTGTGTGTGCATTAGGGCTGTAAAGGAGGAGGATGTTCCGGTTGACAAAACATTTCCAATACTTTCAGAACCAATTGGATCAAAATGTATTTGCCTTATTGATTCCAGCCTTTGATTTCAAGCTTTTTTCTTCTCCCCCCCCCATCTTCAATATAAAATTAAAACATGTCAATGCCCTTCATGGGGGATGACTCAGATGTGCATCTTGGAGCAACACAACAAGTAAAAATATTACAAGAAAGAAACAGTAAAATGTACATTTGCTTGCAGAATGTTGGTAAGAGGTCCTCTTTGTTCCGATGTTGATTCAGCCAAACCGTGTGTGCGTCAGAGATGGGACTCCTTGACAAGTACCGAACATTTGCCTTTTATTATCTTTTCACTGGTAGTCCTCAGCTTTATGTGTGTGTGTGTGTGTGTGTGTGGGTGTGTGTGTGTGTGTGGGTGGGGGGGGAGTCTGTTCCAAAAAAACACTAAAATAAGCCTTGGGAAATCCTTTATAAAACCCATGATGAAAAATAGCTTGTTAAGATCAATACAAGAACTCCATTAACCCCCCCCCCCAACAATAAACAAAAGGTTTCTGATTAAAGGTGAGATTAATCCTACTTCCAAAACCACATGGACCAACTTTTAA